>JARVGQ010000804.1:11866840-11879756 GCA_031762355.1 Hypsolebias martinsi | reverse complement strand
ACGCCTACAAGCTCGACACGCACTCCATATCCTCATCCTCTAACAGCTCGCTGTTGTTCTGCAGCACTCCCGCAATCACAGCTGAACCTATGTGATGCCTCCCTGCTGCCTCCTCCTCCTCCTCTTCTTGCCCTCTCCCACCGGCAAGCAGCTCCTGCCGCTCCTCTATAGAGGACGGCCCGTGGACGTAGCCTCTGCTTCCGCCGGCCTCGGCCCCGCCTTCTCCGGGGCTTAAGCTGACAGCTCGGTCTCTGTGTGTTGCTGCTGCTCTGTGGAAGGGGAGGCTGCCGTTGGGGCTGTGCTGAGACGTGGACGAGGTGCTGGATGTGGTGTTTGTGGTTGTGTTGCTGTTGAGGATGTTGTTGGCCGCGTGCTCCATCTCCTCAATGGTCATGTCACAGGCGTCAGCCAGTTCGGCTTTGGTTGCCTCGATGAACGATGGGTCCTGGGCAAAATGACCCAAACCTTCTGATATTAGAACCTTAAGGAGATTTGGGAAAAGACAAAGAGGAGTTAAAGGGATTTTGAATGATTTTCTCGTTATGGTATGAGGCTGGCTGCGATTCAAACATTATATCAAGAGTAAAACTCACCGCTTCCACCAGACTGCCTGCGCTGCCGTGAGAGAGCGAGCCGGAGTCTTTTCTCACAAGAGAGGGCACCGTTAGCGACACCGGCCGTGGCGCTCTTTGACCGGACACCAGCTTGCTCGGCGGGGGGCTGGGGCTGGATACTGGGCTGTTCCCATTACTGTCGCTGTACCTGTATCCAAAAGCATTTGTTTAATAAAAAAAAACATTGCTGCTTCTCTGTAGCTGCCACAGAAATGCACTGAATCTCACCAGGGCCCACAGTTGACAGAAGGCAAGCTTGCGTTGAGCTTTTCATGAGAGTTGGCACCCTCTAGCCTCAGTGAGGGAACTCGCTGGTAGGAGGCATCACTACATTGAGCTGGTAAAGGAAAATCAGGATTAGAAACATATCTCAATAAAAACTACGGCAATGCTATAATATGGCGTGCTTCAAACTTTCTTGCTCTGGTGTTTCTGATTTATTTTAGCCTCGTGGAAAATTCTTATCTAAACTTTTTTTTTGCTGATTTTGATTATGTACCTGTGGAGCTGGCTGGAGGTATGGAGCACAGCCGGCTGAAGAGAGTGGGTGAGTGACTCCTCCTCAGTAGAGGACTTAACCCTGCTACGGCCAGAGCCTGGGAGAAAAGAGAGCAGAGGAGCAGAAAGGAAGTTACACCAAAAATTCAGCATAAAATAATCATTAAATAAAAAGTTTCTTAATTAGCACCTGTTGATGTACAAGATGCAAGGGGACGGATGTCTTCTGGGAGATGTCTGGTCTTGAGTGTCTCCTGAGACACTCTAGATGGAACGATGCTCTCCGACCTTGCAACACAAAAGTGCAAATATGGATATTTAAATACGATCTATGTGTTTTTCCATGTCAGGACAGATATTCTTTCTCTGATATTGGCTTCTCAGATCACACTCTTGGCTGGTTCTCGAACTATCTCTCAGGTCGGAGACAATGTGTTGGACATTAATGGTACTTCATCTAGCTAACGGTCACCGTAGATCAAAACATTCCTGATGCATCGTTGCATCTCTATGCCGATGACACTGTTGTTTATTGCCGAGCTAACACAGTTGCCAAGGTTTTTCCAGTTTCTACAGTCTGCATTTGACATCATTCACTCAGACTTATTCCACCTCAAACTGGTGCTAAATGCTGACAAAACCAAAGGGATGTTGTTTTCAATGGAAAGTCAGTGCCAGCAACTCTTCCTCCTATCTCATCCATGTATGGTGTTCCTATTGAGTTTGGGGATTCTTACAAATACTTAGGAATCTTGGTCGATGCACATCTCTCTTTTAAACCACAAATTGAAAACTTGATAAAGAAGCTGAAATTAAAACTGGGTTTCTTTTTCAGAAATAGATCTTGCTTTTCTCTGAACGCCAGAAAATGCCTTGTAACTGCTACCTTCCTACCGGCCATTGACTATGATGACATTATTTACATGAATGCCCCTGTCACCACCTTGCAGATATTGGATGCTGTCTACCATGGCGCGCTAAGATTCATAACTGGTTGTAGCTACCGTACCCATCACTGCACCCTGTACTCACTGGTCAGTTGGTCATCATTATCTACATGTAGGCTCTCACACTGGTTCATTTTCATCTATAAATCACTCCTTGGTCTGCTTCCTTCTTATAGCTCCTCCCACATGTCACGTCGTCAGTGCAGTTATAGCGCGTGCTCTCGGGTCATCATTACCTGCAGCGTTCCCTCAGTGCGGCCTGAACTGTAACCTGGAACACCTTGCCACAAGAACTGAAGCTGTCCTCCTTAATTTCTTTAGGGGTTTTTAAACATTTGATAAGGTCAACAGAAACATAAAAGCAAATACGTTCTTGTTTCTGGTATTTAACCTTGTTTTACTGCACCTTGATCTATTGTTTTGTAACACTACTTTTATTTTAATTGAATTTTTTTAGACTGGCCTGCATAAATAAAAGGTTGAATGACAAAATATCCATGTGAATCTTCTCACCCAGAGTTGTTGGACAGAGGAAGACTCTTCGTGGAGACTGCCATCCTCGCCCTTTTCTTTGCTCCTCTACTTCTTCTGCTTCCTCCATGGGAGCGAGCTGCTTGCATGTTTCATCATGATACACCAACCTAATAGGTGCACACAAACGAGGAGATGAGGTCAACCTTGTGAGCGAAAACACTGATGATGAAGACTAAACTGTGGATGTTTCTCAGCAGTACATGTCAGAAGAAAGTGAGTGGTCATCTTCCAGGTACTCCCTGTCGTCACCATAGCTCTCATCGTACGTCTCCTCTGTGGACCCCTCCCCTCTCTGGATGATTGGCAGATGACTGTCACTTGACTCCGAGCTACAGGTAAATGGGCAAACAACCAAACAAGCAAGCACACAAATAAAAGCACAAAGTTAACATAAATACACAGCACAGATGGAGGCACATGTAGACAAACAGTCAAAACTTATGTAAAACAGGAAAAAAAGCAGCTGATTGGCAAAAATTCTGCAAGGAGCTTCATAGGAAGAAACCAAGAGCGGCTTTGCTATGCATGTACGACATGACTGGAGGAGATGAAGAAGCCTGCAGCGAAGCAAGTTTACTGCTGTTTTGTTCAAGCAAAAATGATAAAAAGCTCTAAAGACGAAACCTGGAATATGATGAGTGATTTAGAAAACAAGGAGCACACGGCAGCAAATGTTTCCTTAATAAAATCCCATATCAAAAAATAATTTTAACTTGCAGGGGGAAAATATCAAGATTAACGTAAATTCATAGTGATTCTTTGACTTTTATATTGTTATAGATTGTATTCAATAAATTGTATGAACACAAGTTATTTAATTTCTCTTCATTTTATGAGAAAGTTTTTGAAAAGTGCTTTTAGCGACATACCCTGCCAAACTGTGCCTTTTGGTCTCATTCTTCTTCAAACTAGTCTTGAAGAGAGCAACACAACATATATACAAGTATTTTAGTTCAATAATTATTTACATCCTGTTATGTCAGTCAACATGAAGTCACGTAGACAGACACCATTAACTTCTCGTGGCCAAATCGGAAGCTAAAATAATTCATGTGCTTGACTAAGTTGTATTTTGGGATTGAGTGCTGCAGGGATTAATTGAGCATACAGCAAGGAATGATTTACACGAGTCAACAATAAATTATCTGGTGTATTTTTATTTTTAATTCAAGAAAATATCCCATTTAGGGGCTGGACTTAAAGAATTGTACTGTGACCAACCACCAGGGGGCGCTCCTCCATCATGGCTTCAACTCCATGCTTCTGGTCCTGTGTCTAGTTACATTTGATGGTCAAGACTAGTTAGACAGGATCAAAGATCACCAGTGTCCAGCTTGGCCTGTAACTTTTTTAAATGTTACTGGGAATTTAGCGACCTTAATGCCAGTACTGGTGGATAGAAATGGTTGTAGGTTCTGTTTTTTCCTGATTCAAAAGGGATTTTTTTTTCTGATGATGGGAATTAATCAACGATGGGAGGCGCGTGAGAAGTTCTCTCAATATGGGCTTTCATTTTGTATCTCACACTGATAAAAAGGAGAATGAGATGCCAATGAACCCCAGCTTTTCTCACCCCAGTTACCACAGGATGCACTCAAAAGTGTCTTTGTAAAATGTTGGCACATTTGTTGGCGAAAAGGAGATATTTTGCTAACTTATTCATGATTATTTCTATTATAAGTAGTAGTAGTAGCTGCAACAGCAGCAGTAGTTCTTCTAAACCATGGAGTCTCAACCCTAGTCCTTGAGGAACACCATCCTGTATGTTTTAGTTGTTTCTCTGCTCCAACACACCTGATTTTAATTAATGGGAAATTGACAGGCTTCTGCAGAACACAAGGAAGTAATTAAATCTCTGAATTAGGTGTGATGGAGCAGGGAAGCAACTAAAACATGCAGGATGGTGTTCCTCAAGGACCTGGGTTGGGAACTGTTTGGGAAAGTGTTACAGCCTGAAATTCAGGAGTAGATGAAAAATAACTAATTTAATGATGTTATAGAACCAAAACTCAACTAATTTAAGTTTATACAATCCTTAGTGACGTACAAACCATTTCAAGGTTTTCTGATTTGGAGCTGTTGGTACTTCAGCGTACAGTGGAGGTTGACCAAGTCAAAGAACGTGAGTCATTTTTATGTCTACGACACTCTAAATAACGTCCGTAAGAATCACCTGCGTGGTTCATAACGTATCGTTTACTCCGAAACTCTTACAAAAAAAAAAAAAAACACGGGGGTTGTTGCGTCTACATTTCTCCCAACAAAATGTAAACTTCTAAAAGCCTCAGGTGAAGAAAATCAGTAAAATTTCCACAAAAATAAAGACTTCGGTTTCTTTAATCCGATTTTTAAGGGCTCCACAAGTGAACTCTGGATTAGATGAATGTTTAATAAACCCTAACTCATATGAGCTTTCAGATGTCTTCACAGGTTTCTACAACTGATACTGAGCCTATCCGCAATAAAAGAGCAGCAGCCCATGCCAGGAGGAGTATGGACACAATGCACCAAACAAATAATCTATGGCTGTAATGTTTTAGTTGCAGCATGAAGCTTGGATTTTGCTGTTGCAACTGAAGCATAATGGGCATAGCAGTAAGTGTGCCTGTTGCACCTTGACAGCTATGGGTTGTATAGCATCATGAGATCTTTGTCTGCACAATTTTGGGAACTAACAGAACGCACACACATTCTCTGTCTGTCCCCTGGTAACATACCGCATGAGGGTGTCATAAAACATCCTGTTTGCCACCAAAAACAAACAAAACAAAACAGGAAACGGAGAAAAAGCAGGTCGTTAAAAAAATGGAAAGAAACAGGGAAGATATTTATGTCCACAAGGAAGTGTCAACTTTTTGAAAGAGAAATCTCAAGGGTGTGTTAGAAAAAAAAAAAAGGACTGATTTTGTGGGAGGCTGGTTGTTTGACACGCACCTCTTTGGAGGGAAGCACCATGCAGATTTTGGCAGCAGGATGGGGGTGAGCGGCTGCCCGCTATGGCTGTCCACTGTGCTTATAGACGGGCTCGGGAATCGACTGCCGCCCTGGGTTACCACTCCTGTCATGCCAGTGTTGTTGGCATTGTTAATGTTGGCGTTTGAGCCTGATGAGGAGTAAGAGGAAGGGGTGAAGGTGGTTGAGTCCATTAGTTTCTCATGAGACGGGCTCTCGCCTTTGCACGGGGACCCCTTTTGGCTGATGTGCAAGGGCCGCTGGGTGGTGAAGGACTGTGGGAAGGACCCTCGCCCATCACTCTGGTTGTAGTAGTTGACATGATTGCCAAACAGGCCACCAGAACGCTGCACAGTGAGAAATAGATCAAATCTAGTTAAAATCAAAACACTTTTATGGTACTTGGTCATAATTACAGCTATAAAAGTTTACTGAAGCATGAAAGTGCAAAGCAAAGGCCTTCAGTCATTAAACAAGCAATAAATCCAATTAAAAGTGAGGCGCAACTACATAAAATATAAATATTTCACTTTGTTTGTTGCATTAAAGTAAAAAATAAATGCTTCAACAACCAAAATAGAGAAAATGAAAAGAATAAGGATGGTAAACATGAAAGGCTGAACTCACCTTCTTGGAGAAAATGCAGAAAAAACTGTAGTAATGTGTTTAAAACCTACATTTTTTTTACCCCCTAATTGTTTAATATGCCTGTGCTTGTTGTTTTGATTTTTTTTCCAAATCCTAACTCTAAAACTCAACATGTGCAATAAAATCAGTCAAGCAACAACCCCAGTTCAGAAAAAGTTTGCGTGTCGTGTAAAATATGAAGAATTTTTTAAAATGTTTTGCAAATTTTGTTCATATTTTATTCATGATGCGAATAGTAAACATAATAAACATTTAGCATTTGAAATTGTATATTAAAAATATGTTAAAAGTATGAATAAGAAACAACAAGAGGAGGATTTTGTAAATAATTGGGTTATTTGGGAACAGATCAGTGAGAGGGCTGCGTAAAATAAAATTAAAAAAATTATTATAGAAAGGTCTGGGCAGAGGTTCTAGTTTGCAAATAATGAAAACATTTTGAATTTTGTTTTTCAATGGAAATCTGGAAAGACTTTAAAAAGATTGCCACTACTGTTGTTTTTAAGATGCTTTGCTGCCTTAAAACTCAAAATGATAAATAAATTTTTTGGGGGAACTATGGTACGGTTTATTTATTTTAATATTAGGAAACAATGCTGAATGAGTTTGAGATTGCCAAACGTTGCATTTTCTAATTGACATTTTACACACATCCAAACATTTTGGAATTGGGGTTGTATGTGGTAGGACATGCATTCTTCTCAAGTGTTTTCAACACTTTCAGCACATGCAAGCGTGTGCACGTGTATGAAGCTTCAAGCTGGCGCTGCTCATGTCTTTTTCTCTCCGGAGAGTGAGTGGGGGTGTGTGTATCCAACCTTTACCCTGAAGATATCGTCCTCGGACGCTGCTGACACATGCTCCTTCAGGTCTTTTTCCAGCTCCTCCTCCACGTTCAGGTCTCCAGAGATCGCCCTCCTAATCTCTGGACCGATGTCGTGCAACGTCCGCAGGCCCGCCTACACACAGACCATCAAGTGTTGCTTATTTTATTCTTCATTCCCAAAAATAACGCATCTAAATATCACTAAGGAGTTATTTAAACATAGTTTTCTGATTGTCTTGCCCCTAAAATAAGTGTCGGTCAAATGTACCTGCAGAGAGAGGGCAGTTTTGGGGGGCACCTTGGCCACCAGTCCTTGTTCTTTCCTCTTTTTAAACTTGCGGAAATATTCCTGGATAAGGAAGGTGGCGTAAAACTTTCCGACTGTTACCTCATCATCTGGAAAAAATTTATACAAATAAAATTAGGTACTGTTAAAGTGATATACCATATTTAATTGTTGTTTTGTACATGAGTAGAACAATATACACACCACCAGCAGGGGGCACTACTTGATCCAATAGCTTCATGCTGGTTCTTTTCCAGATCTTTTTCACAATTGCTCTCAGTTCTTCATTGGCCTGCTCTAGATTACCTGCACAGGTAACACGCACACTGTGAGTTTCAAAAAGGCTTCTCTTTAAGGCGTGACTGACACATTTTTTTGTATGATGGTGGTGGTGGGGAACTCCTTTTTTTATAACGTTTGCCTTGAAATACAAACTTGTAAGTCATTTGCTCTACGTTGTGTTGTTGGTAGAGGTTTAAACATGCTGTAAACATCTGAAAAACATCACTTTATTAAAAAAACATGTATTTAACGTATAGAAAAGCAATGTTCAAGATCAGTGGTCAATAGCAAAATGCATTTATTTCCATCTAAACTGAAAAGTATCTTAACTACATCATATGTCTTGTGAAAAACGGTTTAAATTTTGTGTACATGCAGTGCATGTGTATCTTAAAAGTACTGAGTGTTCGTTACCCTCTGTCTTGATCCTGAGTGCTGTTCTGACCAACGCAAACAGAGTGGCGTTAAACATCACGGTTCCATCGCTGTTCAGAGGCATGTTCATCGACACCAACCGCTACATGAGATGAAGCAGAAAAACATCAGCTTGCAGTGACACACAGTTAAAAATAACGTTATTGATTTCCTAAACAATAAATATTTTAAAGAATTCATGGGATTACTTTTACCTTGCATGCCACCCTGTGTGGACAGAGCTTTCCGAAGCCGAGAGGAGGCTGGATTCTTCGCAGCAGAGTGACCACATCCAGATGTTTTATCCTCCCCCTGAAAACACAGAGGTCTCGCTGTAAACGCTATTTAAACGCAGCACACTTGATCTGCTCTCTGTTAAACCTACTTAGCTTCTGGGTCATATTCAGCCCAGATTCTCTTAAACTCGTCAAGGTGATGGGGTCCCAGAATTGACCAATCACGCGTCAGGTAGTCAAAATTGTCCATGATGACAGCCACAAACAGGTTGATGATCTGAGAAAGCACATGAATCAGTCAGTTACTGTGCCTGACATTAACATCTGTAAAATTAAGCTTCCTTGTTCAATCTTCCGTACTGACCAGAAAGGCACAAAGCATGTAGAAGCTGACGAAGTAAATGATGGCGAATTGGCTGCCGCAGTCCTCGCTGGCTGTGCTGTTTTCGTTGGTCGAGCCCTTCTCACACGGCCGATTGGGTGAACATGCCAGCATGATCTCCTGCCACGCTTCACCTGTCGCACATCTAAAGCACAAATGAACCCATAACACACATGCATGCAGACACATATACAGTCACGAAATAAACTTAGAAGCACAAAAAAGCTCCATTGTGTTGATTTATGCTTAACATCATATAGCACAAAATGTAAATCATAAGTTTTTATCAACAATTTCCTGACTACTTAACGTCATTTTAAATGTAAATAAGGCATGCAATTGTTTCCCTATTAAAATTTGACACTTTGCTTGATGTAGATCACATAAAACTAAAAGCTAAAACATAAATGGCTCAATTTTTTGTAATTGTTTGAAAAGAAGGTGACACCTGTAGAAAATCTGTCAGGGTTTTTATCACCCACAGTGAAAATGATGCACATATCGTTGTAATACTGGGGGTCTTTGTATCAGCTCTTTGGTGTTTTGAGTAAATTTCTTTTGGGGATTTCTTAGACTAATTTTAGATTTTAATTTCAAGTATTCATTGACGTTAAATTTTCTCAGTCGTCCCTCTTATAGTCTGAGTGTTTAAAATAATGAGGCTAAACGAGGATTGTGATTTTCTCACCTGAAGAGCAGCAGCACCGACTGAGGGAATGTCTGGAAATTGTTGTTCCTGTTGATTTGCGTGTGGTCCCGCAGCGCTATCTTACCAAACATCTGCACAAGAAATGAGGTCAGAATTAATGTAGCAACATCAATAGTGTCCAGAAAGTTAAATCAAAGAGTCTCCCGATGATTATTAGAAAAATAAACTACATAACACGTGATATAGAGTCGAAGAACTTGAAAACAATAGAAGGAAGAAAAGTGGAGACTGATGGCCGAACAGAAACTCTGGTGGACAAGAAGGGTTTAGTTGCACCAGAAAGAATGACAAGAAAATAGAAAGAAGGAGTAAATCCAGGGAACGAGGCAACAGCTTACCTGCATGCCAATGACGGCATAAATGAAGAAGAGCATCACTATAAGCAGTGCTACATAGGGCAGAGCCTGAAAGGAGACGCAACACATTAGTGACAAATCATCCAGAGTAAAAAACTACTGTGGTCAACTATCCAGATGTGTAGAGCTGAGTTTGTCAATAATTTTAACTCCAAAAAGACATATTTCTTGAATTAGTACTACTAAAAAGACGAATTAAAAAGAGCAACTCAAAATCTGTTTTACTAGATAATTCAACTTGAGCTAGTGCTGATTAGCTGTTACTGACCACTATTAGTCTCAGCTAGTTAACACCAACCGGTGGTATTTTATTAGGAGTCCAAACTCACGGTCTTGTGTAAATTGAAGTTGTTAATAACCAGGTTAAATATTTTCCCAAGTTGGTTTTACTGCTTTACCTTTACTTAAACAGAGCTCCATTTAGGTGTAATTTGGTAAAATTTTAGCTTAAAATGGCCACAGTGAAGAACTGATATGAATTATTTTTGACCCAAACACTGGTCCACTGGTCCAAACACTGGCCCACTGGTCCAAACACTGGTCTACTGGTCCAAACATTGATTCACTGGTCCAAACACTGGTCCAAACACTATTCTACTGGTCCAAACACTGGTCCAAAAACTGGTCTATTGGTCCAAACACTGGTCCACTGGTCCAAACACTGGTCCAAACACTGGTCCACTGGTCCAAACACGGAGTCACTGGTCCAAACACTGGTCTACTGGTCCAAACATTGATTCACTGGTCCAAACACTGGTCTACTGGTCCAAACACTGGTCCACTGGTCCAAACACAGAGTCACTGGTCCAAACACTGGTCCAAACACTGAGTCACTAGTCCAAACACTGGTTCAGTGTCCAAACACAGGCTCACTGGTCCAAACACTGATTCACTGGTCCAAATACTGGTCCATTGGTCCAAATACAAGTTCACTGGTACAAACACTATTCCACTGGTTGAAACACTGGTCCAAACACTGGTTCACTGGTCGAAACACTGGTCCACTGGTCCAAACACTGGTCCACTGGTCCAAACATTGCTTCAGTCTAAACACTGGTTCACTGGCCCAATCACTGGTTCACTCCAAACACTGGTTCACTGGTCCAATCACTAGTTCACTGGTCCAAACACTGGTCCACTGGACCAAACACTGGTTCACTGGTCCAAACACTGGTTCACTCCAAACACTGGTCCACTGGTCCAAATACTGGTCCACTGGTCCAAACATTGCTTCACTCTAAACACTAGTTCACTGGTCCAAACACTGGTCTACTGGTCCAAACCATTGAGTCAAATCTCTTGACTAAATATTTAGTCGAACCAGACCAACCTGTGACCCAACAGCTTTAACCCAACAAATGAATTATCAAAACAACCCAGCAATTTTCAGTGTAGTGGATTATTTTGACTAATAAAGTATACAGTATTATAAAAATATTTTAGATTTTTTAAAATCACTGCTACATAAAAAGTGACAATTAATATTGTTATCCTAAATGATAGAATCTTGAATATAAAATATTTTAGTCTCTCAGAGAAATTCTGCTCCACCTCTTGGCTTTGTGCCCAGTGTGAACACAAACCTCCCACTTTTGCCCACAGTGTCTGGTTCCCAACTCACCTGGAAGGATTTAATGAAGGTCCACAGCAGGGTCCGAATCCCTTCACCACGAGACAACAGCTTCACCAGCCTCATCACACGGAACAACCGAAAGAAGGTGATTGAGATCCTGGCATTCTCCTCAGAGTTCTGAAGACCCTTTAGATGGGATTTTGTGTGTTTTTTTGTAAACAGGACACATGGGAACACATGCACATAAGTAAGGAAAGGCAACACACACACACATTCATGAGTACACAAAAACAAATGTCAAAATGCAGACACCCAAGCACTTTGTATGCATATTTCCACCAACACGTGGATGGTAGTATGCATAACACAAGTACACACAAACAGTTAGTGGAAACCAGTATCCTAACAAATCCCATCAATATAAAATAACAATAAAGGACTGGGAGGAAATCGAGCAACCGTGCTTGTTTTTTTTAATCTGACTTCATGGAAAAAACACTCGGCACTTACAAACAATCCACCAACTTCCTGAATGCGCACACCACATATATCTCCACATGTTCATCTACCAAACAATTAGCCAAACATCTGCGCTAGTTTACAAAGGCAATCTTCAAAACAGCTTAAAGATTGCAGTTCAGGTAACCAAACCAAAATTTTGGAGTTCACATCCTTCATGGCAAATTAAACTGATCAATATTGATAAAACTTAGTGAACCCCTTTCTTCCTATAGTTCACATAGTCATCAACTGGAAGTAACTCCACCATGAAATATTTAATCCTGAAGCAGAGTGCTGTTCTAATACAGATTTATTTATTGATGCTGTTCCTGTTTGCTTTCTGGCACAAAAATCCAAAAAGCAATGTTGGGGTTTCAGTTAACTAGATGCAGTAAATACTGCAAACAAGAAATGACTAAAGACAGTATTTACATTTTGGATCATAAAAGGTGCATGTGTCAGGTCAAAACTAGCCATGAAATCATCCCATTTTTTTATCCTTAATACAAATGTGCCAGCAGCCTTATAATAAATTTGACCTCACTCAACAGGGGATTATAGCTATCAAAGCAGATCACTCAAGGTCTGTCCTCAGATTTTAAATGAACAAATTGACCCAACAAGCACAGCATCCTCCTGTCTGGCCTCCGAGTCTGTTTGCCACTTGTGTTTTTCCAAGAAGCCATCAATACTTTATGTTAATCCAAAAAGAACACGCAGCGCGCTCCAACAAAGAACATGTCATTCTTCACATACCTCATTGTAGTTTAGGATAACAAACGTATTACTTTCACACATGATCTTATTGTTAAATCAAATTCTCAATGGACTGTTTTAAAAAAATATATATATTTTAATTATTCTGTTGAGGAAATAACAGCTTTTTAATTATGAAAGTCATATGTCTCTGAGGATGTACTGAGAAATTATATGACAGATATGTTGAAAATGACACATCCTTCTCAGGAGCAGAAATCACGCCTCGGTACCACGAGCAATACAACAACTGGACCACAGTCGGCGCCACAGCACCAGTGACAGAGATGGACCAGTGGGCAGGAGAGGTGCAGGGAAAAAAGAGTGACAGAGTGAAGAGGAGAGCAAGAGAGAGAAACTGAAGATGAAAACATATTTGATTTGATCAGATACAAACAAAAT
>JARVGQ010000804.1:11848740-11860245 GCA_031762355.1 Hypsolebias martinsi | reverse complement strand
CAGAGTTGATGTGCTCAGTAAAATGTTGGACATCCTGAGATTTAATTTTAACCCAGGTGTCGTCAACATACCTGAACATACCTGACACCTGGGTTAAAATTAAATCTCAGGATGTCCAACATTTAAAGCCCCAGTATACCCGGGCAAATCTTTTTCTTCATGGACTCGACATGCACTGTCCACAGAGGGTTGAGACTTCATACTCGGCCCAACAATAGAAACTTTAAAACCATGTTGGTTAAAAGAGAAAAGGGAGACAAGGAGTTTTGGATGTGTAATTAATAGAAAGGCAGAATAATTGCAAATAACCAATTTAAGAATTAGTCCAGTGGTGCCTTTTCCAGCAGTACCACCATGGATCCTACCAGATGCAAAAGTAGATTTAACTCCTTTAGACAAGAAGAAAGATAAAGGATATATTTTAAATTCAAACATAGGACAGATATATATACACAATACTATAATCATATTTAAATGTTTAGAGATGCATCAAAAAGATCCAGCTGTGGAAATATGAATAGCCTTTATTATACCAGAACTTCAGATACAACAAGGAAAACAAATTACAAATGGGTTATCAGTATACACAGGAGAAATGTTAGCATTGTTAGCAATACAATGGATAGAAGAAATAAGACCTTTAAAAACAATAATTTGCTAAGATTCCAGTTCAGCATTAACCAGTCTAAAATACAACCACTCAGACAGTAGACCAGACATTTTAATAGAAATACAGCAAACAGTATTCAAGATACAGATGATGGGATTTACAGTTATTTTTATTTGGGTTCCAGCTCACATTGGAATGAAGAGTAACAAAATAACAAAAAAAGGCATCAACAGGGCAAGTCAATTTTACAGTAAGTAAAAGCAAATCAGAAGCAAAAAGTATAATTAAAAAAAACTGAGAGAAAGGTGGCAGAAAAAATGGGATAACGAGAACAAAGGAAGGTGGTATAGGATTCAAAAAAAGAGTAGGAAAAATGAGAGTAGGCATAAAAAATAGAAGAGATGAGAAACTATTAATAAGGTTAGGATTGGGACATAATTGACTTAACAGTTCACTATTCAGAATACATCAACATAATACAAGAAACTATCAATATTGTGGAGAAAATTAGATAATAGAACATTATTTTAGTAGAAGATATGAGAGATAGAAAGGAGATTAATGTTGGAGGACTTTAGGAAAAATAAACACATGTTTAATTTAATAAATGTACTGCAGGGGAATTCAGATAGAAAAGTACTCTGATTTCAATTAGATTTTTCTGGAAAACAAAATTGATTGAATACACTGTATAACATTTGAGTCACACTCCATACCAGAAGGTGGCAGTGCTGCAACCTCAACGTTATTTGCCAACCACCAGTAAAACCTCAAGAACTACAACAACAATCACCATGTGCGCTGTTCCTACTGGAAGTACATCTGGTTGATTGGTCCGTTTGTTTATGAAGTAATTTTAGCGAGTTTACGGTAAGAAAACTTGCTTGGTGTTGTGTAGTTATCTGTCTGTCACACGATCATCCATCCACTGTGTTCTAGTGCTGAGTCTGGTTTTCTAACACGGTTCCTGCATGTATTTGTTTATTGTTTGCGGTAATTTTAGCCTTGATGCTACTGCTGTTGTTAGCATTCAGAGCTACGTATTTGTTAAAGCTTAGTGCAAACACGTCAGAGATTAAAAACTTACTCATGTGCTTGTGCAAATGTAAAAGTTTTGACCAAAATTTTAGTAAGGGCTTTTCTCGAGTCAGATGCAAACTGGCAGAGTATCTCATTCCATCGGAGCAAAAATACCGAACTTTTTTCTTTTTATAAACGAGAATAAAATTATCCAACAATTTTTCAGTCAGGTCATCTGGACAGTTTCCTTTTTTTTTTTTTTGCTGAAACGTTTCACCTTCCATCCAGAAGACTTCATCGTTCAAGGAAACACTCAACACAAAACTGATTCTTCCCCCAACAGCTTACTCCAAAGTGGAACAAACCAGTTATGTTGGTGCCAAGATGGTCTCTTTGGCACACCCCAACACCGGTGTTCTATCCAGCCAGCATACATCCTCAGACCGCCATATGCGTAGCACAAACGGATAACTATAGCTGTTCGGCCAGTATACATCGTCAGACCGCCATACGTGTAGCGCAAATTGACAGCAGCTGCATCTTATTTTTTCTTTTCTTTTTCCCCCTGATGGCTGCATTTATTGGCTGTGAGATCACCATACACTTCTGTTTAGCCATATCACACCATGACGTAGCAGTTAACTTGTCAGATCATCATATACTTTGTTAACAGCAGTATGTTAACAAAACACCCTGACACCTCAATCCACCCTGAATTAGCAGTTTAACAGCTATATAACACCCTTAAATGGCAGTTTAACAATTGTATGACACCCTGAATTAACAGTTTAACAGCTGTGTAACAACCTGAGTTAGCAATTAACCTGTCAGATCATCATATACTTTATTATTAACAGCTGTATTACACTTGATGCCTCAGTCTACCCAGACTTAGCAGTTTAACAGCTGTAGGACACCCTGACTTAGCAGTTTAACAGCTGTAGGACACCCTGACTTAGCAGTTTAAGAGCTGTATGACACCCTGAGTTAACAGTTAAGGCAGCGAAATGATTATATTGTCCTTATATTGTTTAAATTAAATTCACAAAACTCAGACTAACTTCACTTGCGCGGTTCGCATATAAGCATGCTGCTTGCGGGACTCAGTTTGTTGTGGCTCCTCCAACTGATAAAGTCCTTTGGAGGAAGGACGAAACGTCTCAACAAAAAGGAAAAAAAAAAAAAACAACAAAAAAAAGAAAAGAAATCATCCAGATGACCAGACTGAACTTTGTTGCATTTTTTTAAACCTGGATTATTGAGCATGAACTTTGATGTAACTGTCCGTATTTGTGTTTATTTATCCACCACAGCTAATCACCCTTAGAAAACACAAAAATGGCTCTATTGCTGTCTTTATTTTTTAGAAATACTGTAATGAGCTAAAATTTGATATAGCAGTAGTTTAGAGTCATCCCAAACAAACACTGTGAGCACTACGAGGTTGCACGAGATTCAGCTGATGATACATTAATTTAAGGAACGCCAGTGTTTTTTAAGCGTTCTGCCTTTTTTAACCAGTTTGATCAGGTTATAAATTTAAGATTTTGGTGAAGCAACATTCTCAACGCTTCTTTATTATCAAGCAATTCAGCTGCCAAATATTTTTCATATAACACAAAAATAAAAACTAACTGTTCCTGAAGTGTAAACACGACAAACGATCCTCTATGCCTGTTTTTCTTTTTATTATCTCAGTCAGGCCCGTCGTTGACCGCAGAGCCGTCGTGCAGATAATAAATGAATTCATACATGCATTTGCATAAATTTCATGGGTACTGAATAAATCCATTTTGGGATCAAATTGCTCCCTATGTATGCAGATTTTGATAAAAACAAGTTGCGTTTTGGCTCATTTGAACTTTAGGATTTCCTCCTGATTTATGAATTCAGGGCATTGTTGACCTTTTGGTCAAAACATCACTGCTGAAAGGTGCAAATATGCGCATGTTCCTTTATGCCTGAGAATCATGCTTTTGCATATGTTTAGATTTTTTTCTGACATTAACAGGCCTGGATATACCACCTTTGTATCTGTCATGCTATACAGCGTCCATCATGCCAGAGTGCACTTCATTTCCACTCTGGCAGTGATGAAAATCAAATTAAGTGAAACCAAACCAAGTGCTGAGTGAACGCAGTAGGCTCTATTGACAAATGCAATAGTTTCTGATGCTACGAGCAGCAGACCGAGGCTTTTATACCTATCAGAAGCTGATTCAAATTAGTAGAAATACAAGCAAAAAAAAAAAAAAAAGTCTTAAAAGATGAGATTTCAGGAAATAAGTGGACGGGGAGGAAAAAGTTCATTTACCGTATTTTACGGACTATAAGGTGCACTTAAAATCCTTCAATTTTCTCAAAAAATTGACAGTGAGCCTTATGTATTAATTCTAGTTGTGCTTTCTGACCTTGAACCGATTTTATGTGATTATTGTGAACGAGTTGAATAAAGTTTGACTTATCTGACTGTTTTGTTTCCCTTAATGCACCTTATGTGTGAAAACAGACCCGTTCATTGATACTGTGCCTTACAGTCCGAAAAATACGGTAAATGAAAAGAAACATGATAACTCAAAGTGAAGGTTGCTCAAAGGCAACGGTTCAGTTTGATTGTGCTACTTTTGGGTATTTCACCTTCCAAAGCATCTTTTAGGTTCAAATACTGCACTGAATCAGATTTTCAGTGTTTTGAACGCTTGCAGATAGGAATCAGCGCTCGGTCTGTTTGTGTGCGAGAGAATGGCAGATCAGGCAGGCAGGCAGGAAGGGAGGGAGGGAGTTGGACTACTTACGTTAACCTCAGTGATCGCTATGTCAACAATGCTACCCACAACTATCAAGGCATCAAATGTGTTCCATGCATCAACAAAATAATGCTGCGTGGAGGGTGGCGAAAAGAAAAAAAAACAACAACAAAAGAAAAAGAAAAGTACATTTAAAAAGATGGAAACAACAGAAATCAAAGGAGAGAGGAGAAAAAATAAGATAATAAACATTACATACAGGAGCACTGGAGGGAAAGATTTGACAAATTAAATGGTGGTGGAGGGAGAACAAAAGAAAAGAACGGGCAGTCTGGAAGAGATGGACAGCAGCGGAGGAGCAGCAGCGACTGGTCATGCTTGTCCATGAGAGGAAATGTCATCGAGAACAACAATCAAGAACAAAATTACAACAACAACAGAAAAAGGTGCCCTTTGTTGGAGTTAAAAAGCTGTGTCAGTTTGAGGGGTTAGTTCAGTTAGTTGCGGGGGATTAAACTTGTCACAGTGTGGCCCAAAATCAAAACCAAAATAAATGAAATTAAACATTTCAAACACTGTAAAGAATAAGATAAGAGAACGCAACAGACGCCAAACCCTGCCTGTGTAGTCTTCACGTTTTTTTGTGAAACCCCGTCAGAAACTTGATGGGGGTGGGTACCCCTTGAGTGGCAGCGGCCATCTTGGATTCAAATATGAAGAGAGGAGGAGAAAGAGACAATGAAGACAGAAATGACAGCAGAGGAAAGGGGACTGGAGGAAAGAAAAGAGAAGACACGAAAGACAAGAGACGTGAGAAAGAGGGACAACGAGAGCGAAACGGGGCGTTGTACTTACGTTGATCTCACTGAGAATGACGTCTATAATGCTGCCAATTACGATGAGGAAATCAAACACATTCCAGGGATCACTAAAGTACCCCTGCACAGGATGAGGTGAGCAAGAGGAGGAGGGTAAGAAAGGTATGTTAGAAGGAAAACAACATCTGCTGCCACTTTGCAGCCCCCCCATTAAGGTGGTATGAAGTCGTACAGTGCAATGAAAATCTGAAAAAAGTCAGCTAGAGTTAATGAGCTGCCACATGAAAGAAGTTTCCACTCTGTTATCTGCTCATCAAATGCAGCCGGATATAAGATCGGTTAAGAACGGTGTGTTAAACTGCACTTATTCATGGTCCAACATCTTGTAGCCAATTTGGAAGCTTTTATTTTACACAACGATCTATTTCCAGGACATAAAAGACTTAGTTGCTTTAAAACAGTTGACACTATCCTTTGGTGATGTTGCTTTTAGTCTCAGGAATATTAGTGCAAATGTAGCATTTAAATTAGTATCAAAAACGTTAGCATTATTAACCAAATGTTGACGTGTGGATTGGTTAAATATGACAACCTAAATCGTTACGGCCATCAAAAACGGCAGAGAAGAACGTTTTGGGCACCATAAAAAACAAAAAACAAAAATCCAACCAAACAGAAAATTGGTCAAAAATGAGCTTAAAAATTCAAAACCGAACAAAATTATTAAAAAAAAATAAAAAAATAAAATAAACTTAAAACCTTAAGACGTCTGTTGCTCTTCTGTGGATGAGAAAAAAATATGTAAACAGGAACAAGTAAAAACTTTTATTTTCCGAAGGATTACTGCTGCTAAGTCCAGTAGTCTCCTGACTTTCTGCAGAGAAAACGTGAGCACATGCGTTGTCCTACTGCACCATAGGCTGCAGAGAAAAGGCATGCACATATTTTGCATCATGTTGGCGTATGATACAATTTTAGAACGCCATGGAGAACCTTAGACATTCTCACCTTCAAAATAAAAGATAAATATTTGCTTTCACGTGTGTGAATTTCTGCTCAGGATGATGTCCACGCTCAAATCTTAATAAAATTAATCTAACTGTGGGTACTTTTGCACAAAACACATGAAGACTAGGATTTTCAGATTGTTAATTTCACAGATCTCCCTGAGATAACCATCTTTAAATAATTTTAATTAGAAGGCATCAATATAGAATTTAACAAGAGTCTGGAGTTGATTTGAAAATGAAGCTTTAGCTGTAAATTATAGTTAAAACTAGTGCTATTTATGACATTACTTAAAAAAATGTAGCGATTATTGTCCTTAAGATGTACAATAGATGCATTATTTAAAACTGAAAGTGTTTAATTGTGTGAATGTTTATGAAGCGTTCACACTATTGTGATACATTTTTCTTCTGTACATTTATCAGCATCTTTCTTGTTCCACAATTTCTGAGTTATTTCAACAAATCATAAATCTAAACATTCAGCTCTTTCAGGGCAATCCTGCTATGACTTTTGGTATTGGTGCAACTTTAGCTTTTCGACATATTTAGCCTTTTCTGACCATTTTTTTTTCTCACTGAAAATGAACTGAGCTCCTTTTACATCCTTCAAAACTTTAGACTTGTTTACAATCTTTTACTGCTCCTTTCACGTTTTGTTCTGGTTCAGCTTTTTTCAGCTTCCTTGTGCAAATTTAAACATTTTCCAGCCACTTTCAGCTAATTTCAGTTGTTTTTTTCAGCTGTTTGTGCTTCTTCTAACTTCTTTCTGCTAATTTCAGCTTGTTATGCTCCTTTCAGCTCCTTTCTGCAAGTTTCAGCTTTTTCTGCAATTTCAGCTACTATTCAGTCTGTCATTTCACCTCGTTAGTGTCTTTGGATTGTCCTGTTTATGGCTTTTGTTTCTGCGTCCTTCCGTGTCACTTCCTTAAATTAAGTTTGCTGCCCCGCCAGCATTTTGTTTTGTTTATTAAAATAAACTTTAACTGGAGTTTTGCCTCATCTTCCTGCACTGGGGTTCAACACACGGAAGCAAATCATGATACTTCATGCATTTTTAGCTTCTTTTCAGTTGTTCTTTTTTCTAATTTCAGCTTTTTTCAGGTAATTTCCACTTTTTTGTATTAATTTCTGCATTTTTCAGCCTAATTGGGCAAACGTGTTCTTTATGCTTTCTTCTGCTAAATTACACATGTTCTAGCTTTTTAACAATTTTAGCTAATTTCAGCTGTTTTCAGATAAATTCAAAATCTTCATGGTATTTCTGCTACTTTCAGCCTAATTAAACTATTTCTGCTAATTTCAACATGTTATGCTCCTTTCAGCTTATTTCTGATGATTTCAGCTACTATTTTGCTGTTATTATGCTAATATTAGCTTTTTCATCTAATTTCACGTTTTTGCACTCATTTCAACTTTTGTGCTCTTTCTGCTTTCTCCTGCTATTTACGCTTGTTCTGCATTTCCCATTACATTTCAGCATGCTTTTTTAAGCTAATTTCAGCTATTTTTCAGCAAGTTCTTTTGCATTAAGCATTCACACTGCATTTTTTTGCAGGAAATGCAATTTCTCTAGTTGAAAGTTTAGTTTTAACAACTTAAAACACCACTTATGCTGTTGCTTACAGGCGGTTTGATTTCAGCTTCACACACGCTCTAAGTCACTTCAGAATATTAAAGATGTCTGACAGATGAAACCTATAAAGCTTATTTTTTTAATGCAAACTCATCTGTTAATGTGAAACCATCATACACAAATAGATTCATGGGCTGAGCTGTTGAACAGTAGATGTAAGAGTGAAACAATTTATATAATATTTAAGCTACTTGTGCATTGGGATTTTCCATTAACACTGGTGTAATTGAGTGAAACATTCCCATCTGTTACTGTTTGAATTGCTGACACACTGGGACATTATTAGATTGGACCAATAAACCCACTGCAATGACATAGCAACCACTGCAGAATAACAAGGGAAGCAGTTAGGGATAAAAACTACATGAAGCTGTCAACAAATCCTTGCTTCTGTAATTATGAAAGACATCAAAATAAGCATAAATGGCTACACGGAAGATCAGTTGTGTGTAATTTGTGAAACTGAGTGTTTAAAATGTCAACACGACTTCTGTTCAGTGTACTTTGATGGGCTGTACCTACCCTGGGTTTGAAGGCGATCAGTTTAAGGATCATCTCCACCGTGAACAATCCGGTGAAGAGCATGTTGAGGATGTTCATTGCATCGTTAAAATTTTTGGTCTGCCCATGATGCTGCAAAAAACCCACAAATGAGCCATTAATGTCTTGTAAGAGCTGCAGCTTTGCAGGAGTTGTTTTGGAAGTGCCTGCATCAGTTTACACCGGGGAGCACTCGTGTGACTCACCTGCATAGCCAGACAGATGGTGTTGAGAAGGATGAGTGTGAACATCAGGTACTCAAAGTAGGTGGAGTTGACCACGTACCACACCTTGTACTGATAAGGGTTTTTGGGTATGTAGCGACGCAGAGGGCGAGCCTTCAGGGCATATTCCACACACTGACGCTGTAATACATATGCACACAGATGAGCAGGCACAACCAGAGTTCGCTCTGAAAATGTGTCTAAAAAGCTACAGAGCTGGTTCTATAAACATCTTCTATTTCCATATTTGAGATCACAGATACAGAGACCAGCCCCATAACATCTGCATATTCCTCGTGGTCTAAAATAACTGTAACTCATGTTCATCCTCTCAGGAATCATCCATGTTCCTCCATCACAGCATGGCCTCATAACTCTTACTGTATTTTTTGCAGTATAAGTCACATTTTTTTGCATAATTTGCATGCCCCACGACTTATATGCCGAAGTGACATATTAATGGATTTTCCCCCCACATTTATAAACCAATTCTTGGCTGAGATATGACCGTTTTCATTCATTCTGACTGGAAAAAAAATTGAACAGTACAGCAGAGTAGTAGTAGCATTAAGGCATGCCGTTGTATCATGTAATAAGGTAAATGTGGCTATAATGACAAATGCAAAAAAGTTCAAGACAAAAGCAACTGGACTTAATTTATTATACTTTACTTTATATTACTTTTTCTACCTGGATTATTGAGCATGTATCAGGATATTTATGCTTTATTGTTTTTGTCTTGAACTTTTTTGAATTTACCATGTCCTGGATGACTAAGAACCTTCACCAGCTATTAATGACACAATCGGCTTGCCAAAGTCTCCCCACCTTCGTTCTGCTTGCTGCTTGGAGCGACCGTCAAATCAGTGGCATTGCCCTGGTGACATGCAGCTAATTTGACCATTAAAGTGCATTTATTAAGTAAAAGTTCAACTGAGACACACCTTTGCTAAGATTTTGAGCAAACAAATTGTTTTAGGTGTTTATCTTGTTAAATTTCAAAGAAAAGAACAGCACCTCATCCCTCTGTGCATGCTCGCTTATGCAAATCGAGTTTTAAAATGCAGCTGAATTGACCTTCAAAGTGCATTAATTAAGCAAAAGTTAGACTGAGACACACCTTTACTATAATTTATAGCAAACAAATAGTTTTTAAGTGTTAATCTAGTTAAATTCTTGTTAAAGTCCTCCCGTGCACGCTCCTGTGGCCGCCATTTGGCAGCCCATCGATTTTTGGCACAACACAGGCCCACATTTCCGGGTTGTCAGCGGTGACGCATAATAGATGCAACATATACATAGAAGTGACATATTTATGGATTTTCCCACTTTTTTAGACATATTTGGACTGATGCGACTTATACAGTGGTGCGACGGGTATGGCGGAAACTATGGTTATTGGAAACAGGAACGCTACCTGGTTCTTGTCCAGCTCACAGTTCTTATACTCTTGCTCTCCTTGCTCTTGGAACGTGACGATGACGAAACCAACGAAAATGTTCATCATGAAAAAGGCAATGATGATTATGTAGATGATGAAGAAGATGGAAATGACCACGCGGTAGTTGTAGATGGGACCAACGTCCTCGGCGTGGGAGTCAATGGCTCGGTACAGTAACCTAACAAACAATGAGACAAGGTCATTTTAATTGATTGAGACTGAAAGATAAGGCCTGCGGTACCTGTATACATGTGTCTATATGGAGACATACCCTGGCCAGCCCTCAAACGTAGACACAGCAAACAGGGCCATCATTCCCTGCAGGACGTCGTCAAAGTTGAAATCACTGTTCTCCCAAAGTCTCAGGGCTTTTTCAGGCTTCCCCACATCTCCGTCCTTATACATGATATAAGAACCCCTGAAACCCAAAGACACACCACAAATGCAGTTTGTCTAGTTCTTCAAATTGTAATAGAAAAAAAATACCCAGCAAAGCAAAAAAGGCTTACCTGCACTCTGCCTGAGTCTGCTTAGAGCTGTCTGTACAATAGAAGAACTTGCCCTGATTGAAAGATGTCCAAATTCAGTCAGAATCCCTGATAGCTTTTCCCAAAGCCTACAGAATGTTGTATATCCCACTTGTCGGTGTCTGCTCCCTTCTTACCTTGAAGAGCTGCACTCCAATACAGGCGAACATGAACTGGAGCAACGTGGTGACGATGACAATGTTACCGATGGTTCTAATGGCGACAAACACACACTGCACCACATGCTGAAAAACACACCAAAACATGACAGTGAGTGCTTGGGTATGTCTCTTTAGTAAAGAAGAGTATTTTCTTTCTGGTTTTTAATATAGAGTGTGAACCTTTAGTCCTTTTGCTCTGTTGATGGCTCTCAGTGGTCTAAGCACTCGCAGGACTCGCAGAATCTTTACCACATTAATTGCACTGGACCTGAAAAGCAGCAGGAATTAAAAATAACGACAAGTCAGAGTGATTTACCACACGTTTGTCTTTGAAAACCCACATTTTTGAAACGACAAAAAAAATCAAAACAATGATGTGACATTTACTAAAAAATTAAAAATGATCACATAAATAAGAGTGATATTTTTTTAAATCAGCGCTCAACAAAACATGAAACAAAGTAACCATAAAAACTGCAAGTATGACATTAAGTTAGGGATGCACAATATTATCTGCATGGTATCAGTATTGGCCGATATTAGCTTTAAATTCAATATCGGACATCGGCCATTCCATCAAAATAACATATAAAAGGCGCTGTTTTTGTATCACAACCCAGTGACAAGGATGCCTGCAGCGCCAGCACAATGTGATGACGTCACGTGCGCCTATCCGATCTCACGGCAGAGAGGAAAATTCAAAATGCCGGCGGTGTGGAAGTTTTATTTTTCGTTGGTGATGATGTCGGATTCCAAAGATTTTTGGACTACGTT
>JARVGQ010000804.1:11807229-11830447 GCA_031762355.1 Hypsolebias martinsi | reverse complement strand
CGCCCTCCTGTTATTATCTCTGGTAATTACCAGCTTCACACGTTGCAGTTAAATCTATTGTGCGCCTGACAAACAGGGTCATACTATTTAAATTTTTTTTTTTTTTTTTTATCAACACCCAGCAATTTCACTCAGTAATTTCATAACCGTCTTGTTCGGAGTGAGTGGCATGGAAATAACTGAAGGCACCAGTCGTTGCTGTGGAGAAACACGGATGTATAAAACTTCATAGACTTTCATAAACAGTTTTTCAACCCATATACGCTTACATGTTTTGTGCCTTTCGGAATCAAACCAAAATGGAAACAAAAAACTAAACTTCCAAAAAAGTGGGCTTTATTAGACATTTATATATCACTTTCTGTGGTTTTGTTTGGTTAGGATGCCAGTTCATGGTTGTGTTTAAGCAGTAACACTGCAAAGTTAGAAAACATCCTGACTGACACTTTTCTTGCTGCTCTTGCAACCACTAGGGGTAGTGTATTGTTTAAAGCTAATTAAAGGGTCAGTATTTATGCCCTTGGTAAACAAAAGACCCATGGGCCTTTTGATCAGAGGACAGTTTCTCTTTCCATGCATTTATTTCAGTATGTTTTAGACGCTTCCATCAGTAAAAAAAATCAGAGTTAGACTCCTCGACTCAAAGCACATTGCTCACATGGCAACAATATAAACATTGAGAAAGCTGACAATAACTCTAGACTTTAAACTTTAAAAGGTAAAGAGGAAGCTATTATTTAAATGCTTAAATACACTCACCACCACATATATCATCCACTGTATTTACCGTAATTTCCGGTGTATAAGCCATTACTTTTTTGATGGGCTTTGAACCCTGCGGCTTATACAGTGTTGCCGCTAATTTATGGATTTTATTTATTTATTTATTTTTATTTTTCGACAAGCTAACGAGCTTCCTGCCTTTGACATTTAACTTCATCACCCCAGACGCTTACATAGCTGCCAAATACATGTCTCTCTTGGGGGGTGGGACCTTGTGACTCAGTGAGTCTACCTGTATAAATAAAGGTAAAAAAAATCTGACCATTGTTCAGGAAAAAAAACTTTTACTGTACGTATTTGTGTACAAACCGGATTCCAAAAAAGCTGGGACACTAAGCATATTGTGAATAAAAACTGACTGCAATGATGTGGAGATGGCAAATGTCAATATTTTATTCGTAATAGAACATAGATGACNNNCTCCACATCATTGCATTCAGTTTTTATTCACAATTTGTTTAGTGTCCCAACTTTTTTGGAATCCGGTTTGTA
The DNA here is from genome assembly GCA_031762355.1 of Hypsolebias martinsi. Classification (NCBI taxonomy): domain Eukaryota; kingdom Metazoa; phylum Chordata; class Actinopteri; order Cyprinodontiformes; family Rivulidae; genus Hypsolebias; species Hypsolebias martinsi. The sequence continues at coordinate 11,829,172 of JARVGQ010000804.1, read as the reverse complement.
TATTACTGCTAAGTACAGTATTTAATAAAATCTTTCTGTGCAGATGTCTCAATGTGAACACCTGCGGCCCATACACAAAACGTGGCTTACATGTGTACATTTTTCTTGCGTGTGCATCTTAAATTCAGGTGTGCTCTATAGTCTGGAAATTACGGTGTGCAGGTTGTGTCCTCTTCTGTTCTGCTGCACCAGATATATATGATGAGTCGTTTTCCATCTGCTGACCAAAACAGGTTAACATGGCTCAACAGGAAGTCCTCATTGTTTGTAACAATGGAGACGCATTGTTCCTGTTTGGTTCTGTAAGAGCTGTCCGAGGTTAAATCATAACAGAAGCAGATAAAAACACAATGTACAATGCTTTAAGTATTACGGTTTCACTTTGGATAAAATATTGTAAAATAATTTTTGTCTTCTATAAGGATCAAGATTTAAGATACTAATAGTATGTTTTGCTTTTCTCGAGCTGTAATTATGTGATGTTATCATCACGCCTCATACTTCCTGTTTTATTTTGAAGTAGCTCCCTTGTATTTTTCATGCCACACAATGCTCCTGTTTGCAATCAACCCACCTGCAGCTCAGAGTATTTATGTTCTTTAACGCATATGTACATTTCCAGAGATTTTAGTGCCAAATCTTTTTATTTCTTGTCTATTTTGCAGCGCAATATTAGCAACTTATTGAGGCGACTTACGTTCAGTCCAGGTTTTTCAGTCACAAACATGGTTCACCTTTCACTTGGGTCAAGATAGGAAGATTAATGCAAGTCTGGTCTAACATTTGCACAGTGTCTGGCTTACAACAAGAAAGGCTGTAATTGGAAACAGGGCATTCAGCTAACTTAATGAAGAGTGTTTTTTTATTTTTATTTTAGAATAATCAAAATGAACAAAACTATGTCTTTAACCACTAACAGCAAATCATTTTTATTTATTTATCACAAATAACATAAAACTCCCTCATTATTGAACCTTAAAGAAATCTGTATTCATTAAGTTTTAGAGTTTAGTTTTTTTAAATTGAATGCAAAGCACACTCATGTACACACAAACACAGTCACAAATACCCAGTATTAGAGGACTATGGTAAACATTTACTAACCTGAACTTGGATTTGGAGATCCTATTTCTGGAACACAGAAAACAGAATGGATTATACATACACACATAACACACACACGGACAGGTACACATGACAGAGGTGATTTGAGAGGGAAAAACTTCCCTCATTATCACAATTGCTTTGGCGAAAATGTTCTTTGTTCATTTTCATGCACCCACACATCGGAGGGTACAATATTTAAAAATGAACAACGTTCCCACAGATTTTATTGTGAACAAATCACCTCCTGTAAACACAAATACAGTGGCATCCAGTCAAATGAAAAGAGTCTCAGTTTGAGTATGCGCCAATCAAACCGGGTGTGAAGAATCAGAGTTTATTGATGGAAAACATCGTTGATTGTTCACCACTGTAACAGCAAAAGGTACAACACAGAAAACTGAGGACAAGAGATCATGGAGGACAATTTGACAGAAGAAAACAAAAAATATTCAAAGAGGAAATCGGAATGTATGATGCTTTAAAACGTGTTTTAATGTGGTTAAAGTGAGCAGTGGACCACAAGCAAAAATATTATTTTACTGGGAAATAGTGTTGGACGAACTATTCCATCCCCTTAAATTTCCTTTAAGATTTTTACTCAGCTGTGTCCTGATTTGTTTTCTAAAAATGCATTGAAATGACTGAGCAGCAGTCTGAACAACTGACGGAAACAATAAAATGGCTTGTTAAGGGCCTGAATGAAAATAGTAAATAAAATGAGCGACTGTCTGGATATGGGGCCTGACAGTAGATGCAGCTCCTCATGTGTCCGTCTTAATTAGTGAATCAGCAGGTGCTGAAGCAGCTCGTATCCCTGGGTTTGACTCCCAGCGATGTGAGAACTGACAAACGCTGAACGTCTCTTATTTTCTATCAAGTGGAAGAAAACGTCTGCAGGGAGACAGAATAAGAGCGCATCTGATTTGAGAAAAACACTTTTTTCAAACGTTACAAATGAATAAATACCATCTCTTACAACAGGGGTGGGCAACGTTTTTATTTGTTCCCAGAGGGCCTAATGAAAATACGGAAAGCAATCAAAGAATGTCATAGAGAATTAGACAATACATTTTCTTTAAAACAGATTTCAGGAGACTTTGCTCAAGCTTTTTTTGTTGTTGTTGCGTAGTTAGCATGCTTCATAGAAATGAGTCTTCCCAATAATATTTAGGATGTAAGACTTACTCTCTGCCAACTTTATCTTATGAAAATATATTTGCTAGCTTAAAAATGCAAAATAAAAATTTAAATTACAAAAAAATACAAGTCGACTAAAAAGCCTTTTTTTAAACCAAAAGGTTTTTGATGTGTCCAACATGCTTAATTTAGCTTTCCTTGAATTTCATTGATAATGAATGCTGATAAGTTGTTTTCTTTGTTGGGGGCTGGATAGACATTGTTCAGGGGCCACTTTTGGCCCTTGGGCTAAATGTTGCCCATGCCTGTCTTACAATAATCTTTTCTAAAAATAAAGTTAGGTCATCATATGGAATGTCTTTGCTTTCCTAAATTCTTAATCAATAACACTCTCAGTGGTTAAACAAGCAAAACCTGCCAGTGGGTCGTTATTCTTGGTCTGATTTTGTTCCCAGAGTTAAACAGAGGAAAGTTGAGTCTCTTCAACCAGTCATTAGAGTTATTAGAGCACAGTTTGATAACTCTTGAATCTACTGTGGCAAACAGAACAATCTGTTTGATGCAGTTCACTCTTAGTGAACCGTCTTCAGTTAATCAGAGAACAGGAGCTTCCACTGTTGACATGTCTCCACTCCACGGGTTAGGATTAGGTCACATGGGATTTACAAGAACTCAGAAATTTGAGAGAAAGAAATGTTGATCAAAATGTAGTTCTGCTGATTCATCTGATGAATATAAAATCTTTGGGAACAGAGTTTTTTTTTTCAATAACAATTGGTTTTCTTTGCTTTTGTACTGCTGGCATCAAATTAGTTAAACTTGTTGTATGAAGACAACAAATACAGTGACCTACGTCTGTTAAATAAAATGTTCAGATGTACTGTACTTTCTTCCGTACACGTCGCACCGCCGTATAAGTCGCATCAGTCCAAATAAATAAATAAATAAAACGCTATGCGTTGTCATCATTGTATATTCCCATTCAAAGATGAAATTGGCTCTCTGCGTTTAACCTATCCACCACCAGGTGGAGCAGTGGGCAGCTATGTCCAATAAAGTGGAAAAAACACAAGTGGTTTCGCTGCATAAGTCATATCGATTATGCGTCACTGCTGACGTGTCGCGTTTGTTATGCGTCACCATTTACCACCCGGAAACGTGGGCCGATGTGCCAAAAATCTATTGGCTACCAAATAGCGGAGCGTGCACGGGAGGACTTTAACAAGAATTTAACAAGATTAACAATTAAAAACAATAATTTGTTTGTTCGACATTATAGCAAAGGTGTGTCCCAGTTGAACTTTTCCTTAATGAATGTACTTTAACGGTCAAATCAACTGCATTTCGTCTGAGTGGCGCAACGAAATGCAGCAGATTTGACGTTTGCTCCAGGAGTTCTGGAGCAAGACGAAGGTGACTTGGTATGGCAAGCCAAGTGTCTCATTAATAGCCACTTATATCTAATACTGAGAAATTTGGCTTGCCATAGTACATGAGGGCCCTCTAGCGGCTGAAAATGGCAGTGTTCAATATTTTCCATGTCAGAATGAATAAAACAGTCAGGTTTCAGCCAAAAACTGGGTTATAAATATGAGGGGAAAAAACATAAATAAGTCGCTTTGGTGTATAAGTCGCAGGACTTGCAAATTTATGCAAAAAGGTTCGACTTGTACAGCAAAAAATATAGTATTCAAGTCAGTTTTTATTCCATTTTTAGGAAAAGTTCCCAACTTTTCTCTGATTGTTGGTAAATATCACAAAACAAGATTTCATGCCTAAACTGATCAAACCCACACTGTAAATATACTTGAAAACAAAATTAATAAAAAGAAACTTGAATTTTATGTTTTCCAATCAGATTTAGGTTTAGTTTACAGGTAACAAACATACACCCTCTATATTAATTTTTTCTTATACACTGTCTAAAAATAAGCAATAGCATTTTAATTTTAAGTATTTTGTACTGACAGAAAATACCAGATGGACAGAAAGAGCAACAACTACGTGCCATTCAAGTGCCTGTTGACTGTACCGACCCTCACATGAATCAAGTTAAATACGGTTTGAATCGGAAATTCTCTGCAACTTTCTTTTACAGTATTTCGCAACAATTCCAACGATGAGCCGTTTTGTGTGTGGATGCGTTCGCTTGTGCAGAGGCCTGCTGGGGTCACGGCTTTTGCGAGGCCTTGCGTGTAGGAAAGAAAGCGACTCATTTGTTTGAATAATGTAAAAAACTGAAAGCGGGGGGAGCAGGAGTGAGTGAGTCAGCTGTTTGCGAGCTCCCATAGGAGAGGAAGAAAAGCATTTCAAACATGCAGAAAAGAGGAGGAACACAGATCAGAAACACAGGAAGGGAAATGTAGTTTAATGTAAGTTAAGAGCTAAAAATACATTTTCACATTGGTTAAGACCCAAAATACATAAATCTAAAGTAGCATTTGTTAAATTCCAGCTTTTTCTTAGGAATAAATAAATAAACTTCCATCTCATTAAGGTGAAAAGTCATTTCATAGACCTTAAAAATGAAAGAGCCCACCACCACATGCCAGCATTTGCCTCTTCCGCTCACTCCACGTCCATTTTCATTCAAGTTTTGTCAAAATGAAGCGTACTGACGACCTAATGCTGCTCCTCAGCGCATAACAGAAAGCTGCTTTAATTCAGATCATTGAAGGACGGAGGCAAGCAGAGCCACTTGCACCACATCTAACACTGACAGAGACAGCTGAGGAATAGAAGGATCAGGAGTGGTGTGCATGAGGGTGAGGGACTTACGCCAGCCGGGTGCAGCAGGTCTCCCCCTCCACATCTCCCCCGGGGGCGTTATCTGTGTTGACGGACTCATTCTCGCTGGCCGGCATGCTCACTGCGAAGCAGATGCAGAGAGAAAATGAAAAAGGAGATGAATTATGAAGAAAACAGCCTCTGCATTCATATTCTGTAAGTTTAGCTACAAATAATATAAGAAGTGCTTTCAGTCTGAGGATTAAAAAAAATCAGGCGTTGAACTCAGTCTTGAAAAAAAAAAAGGGGAGTACCACAGGTAAATTAAAATGCTGCCAATGTATAATCAGTTTTCATCCAACTTTAATGAAAAATAAATACTTTTACAAGCATACCTTTAGTCCATTTTTCTTGTTCCCAAAATATGCAACAAAATCCTGAAGTTTTGTCAAATAAATATTATTTCAGAATTATGTATTTAATGGCTACATTACTTGCAAGATTTTTAGGAATTTCTTAACTCATTTGTACGGTAATAAAAAAAATTAGAGTTAAAGCAAAATATATTTGACTATTTTGTTATTAAATACTGTGTATTATAGCTATTAGTGTTGGAGCATCACATTTAAATGTCAAAAAACAACAATTGAATAACTCCTGTTCTGAATCATTTTGCAGACATGAGGCTGAAAGTTGTTCAAGTTTCTGTTTTTCTTTCCTCCATTTATAAACCTACATTACAGTGCCAATGTGTCGACTAAACACGTGTGAACGATGACATACAGCGATAGAGATGGATGGGTGGAAGAGATTAATGTGGCTACTGTAATATGAAACGGTGGGTAAGAATGGAAAAGTTTTTAAAAAAGGAAAAAAAATGGATGGGAGATTGGAAAATGGTGGAGTTGGGGAGAAAATGCAAGTTGTAGATGGTAGGAGATAAAGTGAAAGAAGGGGAGAACATGGGGATGATATGATTCATTGATGTCATTGCTGTGCTAAAATAAGAAATGGGATGTTCTAAAAAAAAAAAATCAGATTAGAAACAGGGAGTTGGTCCAGTGTTTAACTTGTAAACTAAATGATGCTGGAATGCAAATAGCAGGCCGGGGGGTCAGGGGGGAGTCCTCTCCCAGAAAATTTTAAATAAAGCACATACCATTTACTGCACTCTGGTGTATTTTAACAGGTTGTTAAAAATCTATGTTTAGCTACATTTGTAAATGCTTAATTCAATAACTATTTTAGAGAGCAACAAGTAGTAGCCTGACCAACAGCTCCCCTTGTGTGAATAGAGCATGCGGCACTGCTCTCAAGCATCCTCGCACCTGCTCCAGTATCTCCATTGCCACTGCCTGTGCTTCAGTTCTTGGCCGTTTAGTTGTACAAGACTATTTTAAATGAAAGTAAATTGGCCTGACTTTTTGACATTTTTATGTCAGTTATTTTTACAAATTGGTACCGCTGTTTTCCTACGTGACACTGTAAAACGTGATTACCCATCAAACACTTCTCTTGTTGTCTTTTTAATAAATAATCAAAACTTTATTAATGATCCACTTAAACTGTAAAACTCATTTGCAATTTAATAGTGCTGTTTAATTATATTTTGTGTTTTTAATTAAATTGTCCATGACTGAACTGTTAGGGGTGGAGATTTTTTTTAAGGGTAGAAGCAGAAATGCTTACTTGAAGGAGCAAGTTTTACATGATATTAGGAAGCTCGTAAGTGGCTGTTATGTTTAAAATTAATGTTTATGTAATTATTTTCAGATTACAGATCTGATATAGGTTTTATTCTTTCAAGGCAGTCATATTTGTTCATAACTTTACTATGAATAAGCCTGAGAGTTATCATATCCAAACAAACAGTTACCACAACGTACCCTGTCAAAACAAGCGAGTTCCCGGATTCTGCCCTGAGTTGGTCATAGAGTTGCACTTTACTTTATCAGAAATCAGTTCTTTTGATTGAGGGTTTTTGTACCAAAATTCTCTCACTCCCAAACATTTTAGTGGTTTATTATATGGCTTGATTGATGGAAATTTCTAAAAATGTGTTTTCTGTTACTGGTATTTGATAGCCTGATCACACTTGGGCGGCTTCGTATCTCACACTAAGCTGCAGTAGGCTGCTGTGCTTTGGCAGATGGTCATAAATGAGTTCAGAGTTGTAAAGATCAAGGTAGTAATCCTGAAAATTGAAGCCTCAGCTGTGAACACGCTGTATGTTACCTCGGCTCTCAACACGTGTCACCTGCTGCTGTGCTGCTTGGTGAAATGGACCCGAGGCCCCTCCTGTTCCTCCGGAGGCCGAGGCCTTTTCAAATACTGCACAAAAGCAGCTCGATGCCTCCCCCTCAACGGAGCTATGAACTAGTTTAATATCTATTATTAGAGGAAACCCCAAAGACCTGAGAAGGAAGGAGGAAAAGGAACATGGGAGGGAAGGAGAAATGATTGAAAGGAAAGAAAATCACACGATGGAAACAGTGGTCGTGCATTTTCAGTGGAAAGGGAGATTCAGAGTTGAACGCTCAAGGATTTGTGGTCTTTAAAAATATACAACCCTAAATTCTACGGACAGTTCTTGGCAAACTGTTAACCGTTTTTGGAAAATCATTCAACAAATAAATATTTATTTCCCCCAGATATCTAAAGTTCATTCAGCAAAAAAAGATTTGTTGTTGGAATCAAAATCTCTTATATTTAGTTGCAGAATATGTGTTACGCCCACTAATTTCTAGGGGTTCTCTTACTAGAGGGCAATCTTCTCCTTTGCTTGTTAACAGACCTGCTGTCTCACCATGCTGCACACCTGGAATCACTTCTTCCTCATCAGTGCATAAAAGCTCCAGTGATCCAGCACCACACCCCTATGTCCTTGGGCATTTCCACTTGGCCCTGATCATTGTTGTCATAAGGTTGACTTTGAATTTAACTCCGTGTACAACGTGTTTTAGCATCTCTGAGAACTACTTTCTGATCTTCTGTGAACTTTACTTTTGCTGCCATTTTATTTTAACTAATTTTTCTCCTGTTTTGTGGCCAGGGAGCTCGAGAACTGGAGTTTTTGTTTTGGTAGGACGCAATTTTATTTTCTAGCCAGAAGGGGCGTTCTTTGTTTGTTTTGGCCTTGGAGACCCTGAAGTTCATTGCTTCCCTTCTGTCTGTAATGCCTGAAACAATCGGAAGAATATCGGTAAATGCCAATTAGGCTGTTTTTGAGCCATTAGCTTTGTTTAGTTAGACTCAGTCCAAGGGTTGTAGCATATGCAAAGAAAGGGGATATAATATCTGCATGCATTTTAACTTTTTTTTGTTGTTGTTGCATTTTCAGACACTTGTTCATTGCTGTAACAAAAGGATTTATTCTTTAACGGTTCAAAATGTTTTTTTTTTTTTTTTTTTTATCATATCTTTGTGCAGCTGAATGTCAGCTGAGGATCCTTCTCTTGGTGGAAAAACCCACAACTTTCACTTTAACCTTCTTCCAGACACTTGGGACAAAATTTCCATTTTAAAAACTTTTGGTTTTTTGGCTTTCCTTTTGTCCATAAAACGTTACTATAAAAGGCTTTTTTTGATGATCCAGTCTGAACCCTTTTGCATACATTGTTTTTCAAGGTGTTCCTTCAGTTCTGGGGTTTTTCCAGAGACTTTACCAGTAGGACTCTTAGTTCAGCTGATAGTGTGTGAGAAGCTGCTGAAATCACCTCTGTTAGCTTGAAGCTCATCAGAGGTTCCCCTGCAACAGTTTGCATTGATCACATATGTCAAACTCAAGACTCGGGGGCCAAATGTGGCCCTCGCTCACATCTTATCCAACCCCCGAGATGATTTTAAACGGAAAATACTTTTTTTCACTTTAATTTTTTGGTAATCTTTAATTGTGATGTCAAAAGTGCAACAGTATGGTGGCCCTAAGGTGTAAATGAACAACAGAGAATGTCAAATGTGACCAATCAAACTTTTTTTTTTTTCAGGACCCTGCATAGATACCCATGCTGGGTATCTTGAGTTAATGTAGATTCTGCAACTGGCCTTTAGTTTGAAAAACATTTTAATTTTGGCCCCCTTTTGTGAGTTTGACACCCCTAGCCTAGATTAAAAAAATCTTAGACAAATTCAATGCAATATACTCTTAAATTAAAGGAATGGTCATAACAGTATTTCACTATAAAACATATTAATCTTGCCCTTGAAACAATGCAAAAAATTAATAAAACCATCATTTACATCTTAATTTATGTTGTGAGCAATGACAATGGGGAAAAAATGACACTAATAACCATTATTAGTTATTCTAAGGCCATATTTTAGATTCAGTCCTCCCAAGTCTGAGATATGAACAACTTGAATTGTATTGAGCAATGAAACAGACTCAGTTAAGTCACTGTTTTTAACGTATTTGCTAAAAGAGACTTGAACAGACAAATTAATCGTTATTTTTAAGGTACATTTATAATTCAGACCTCTCAATCAATTTAAGTGCAAGAAAAATTCTTTAAACTTATCAAACTATCAAATTTTTTTAGCTGCTTCTTATTAGAAATGTGAATTAAAATGTCACATGCACTACATAATCCCCATACAGAAAATGTAGCTTTTCACTTTCCAGAGTGCTTGAGAAAAGGTGCATAAAGACTAAAATTTCCACTTTAGTCGTATTTTTCTCCAACATAATTTCCTACTAGATCTCATAATAATGCAGGAGGGGTTGTAGGGAAAGGAATCTGAAACAACAAGAAGAGGATTGTGTTCTAAGTATTAAAGTTGCATGTTAAATTCCAGTTTGCAACATGTAATTAGTCGATGGCACTGTCCTCTTGTTGTTTTTTCAGACGAGTCAGGCAAGTCGTTTCCTTTCAAAGTTGTTTCATCTCAACGCTGCATATTAGTTTCTTCTCATCGTCTCCTGTTCCCCACCTTGTTCTGAACTTCTCACTTTAGCGTAGTTAAAAGTTGAGCACCTGGAAGAATTACAGGGGCTTAAAAGCAACAGACAAATAATTTTCTCTGCAGCAGGTGCAGTGATTGAGGTCAAAACTTCTGGCTTTCAGTGTGAAAGCATAATGATATGCATGGCTTTAAAAATGATCATTTAATAGCTCGTTATTAAACGGTAGGTTTTGCAAAGGACCTCAGGAAGACGATGAGAATAAACGGTTTACAGAGCTGAGAGGTCATTGCTACCCACTAAGGGTTTGAAGCTCTAGAGTGCAGATAAAAAATGCTTGCTTCAGTGTAGGGGGTGAATAAAGAAGAAAATAAAGGAGAAAAAGAAAAAAGGTTGCAGTCCGCTTGCAAAAGGAGAATCCATTAAATCTTTAACTAATGCTGGTCCATGCAGACGAACGCACACGCCTTACGAAGAAAAGCCGCATTTTTCTTCACGGCTCCACGGAGACACAGAAAACGACGAGCTTTACCTGGAGGACAGAGAGCACGACTCAGCAAGACAGACAGCAGCTATGACACTCACTGGATGTGGCGTCGGTTCTGACCACAGCGACACACAAGCATCAAAACGTGAATAATTACATGAACTGCTGCAAAAACAACGGCTTCCTTTAGAAATGTTGCATTTTGCTTGTTTCATGACGTTAAAAACGGCCGTACAGGAAGTTCTGATTGTTCTGTCCTTGTTGCATCATTTGAGTTCTTGCACGCACAGAAATCTAAACTTTGAAATCAATCTTGTAAGTTCTCCGGCTCAGAGAAATTATACAAGAAGAAGAAAATGATTACTGCAGGAAGTTTCTCTTGACTTTGAAATAAATTTTGTGTGTTTTTACTGGAAGTCACACAATATTTCAGTTTGGCTTGTTCACCTTCCTTCGTGCAGTTGTTTTTCTTCCTGTCTGCTTAACCACATTTTCTTAAACTGTTTGCGTTGCATGCCACCCCATTACTGAGGCAATTGGTTTATTTTACAGCTTTTCCAGTGCTTCAAATCATGAGATAACGCAGAAAATTAGAAATAAAACTCTTCGTACTGAATCACCGTCCTGAAACAGAAATAAACGATCAACAGTGATACCAGACATGAAACAGGAAGTCAAGTAAAAGTTTAAACGTGCGCTTTAAATAATCGTACGAGTATTGATGTCGCCAGATCACACTCAAGATTGTCAGCACTGAAACTAAATTGCAGCGAAGACAAAACGAAGCACACAAACTCTTAATATGCAGCTTTAAACATATTTGGTGAAGAACACAAAGCAGAAGAGTTAGCGTAAAAATAAAATGCACAATTTGAGTGGAGATTACAAACATAGAGTAATGAGCTGATGAAGGCGTTCTAGTACTTTTTGTTGTTGCAATGGATCATCTGCACAATTTCTCTTGGTTGTCACAAGGGTAAGCCAAAGAGCAATTAAAATATCTCAGGTTGCATCTTAATGTGTCCTAAAGTTCTCTATAAGAAGAATAAAATATCTCTGTTAGTAAGAGATCGATCTCTTCTTTCCTGTCCTAACAAATCTAATTGCATGACTTATTTCACAACTACACATATGCAAACATGCACCATCCTGGGAGTCAGCAGAGTGACTGAACCAAGCAAGCTTTCTGGTCTTCTTAGTGAGGTGGGCTGGAGATATCCCTGCCACAGCAACACTGGCAGGAGATGACAGTGTGCAACAGGATGGTGCAGGCAGAACGCACAATTACACTGATTATACTCTATGCTGCTGGGATGACAGAAGACATGTGAGAATGATCATATGAAACATGAACATATTGCACAGAATGCAGTAAATCTGCTGTTCCTAAGCTGAAATATATATTATCTCCTAATTATTAAAAAAAGTACATTCATTATAACTTTTACCAATAAGAACACACTCATTTAAAGGACAAAACCATCTTCTTGTGAAGGTACAACACATGTTTTGCTCTTTTGTTTGAGGATGGGGTGACATCTATAAGATTACTGTCTTAGACACATACATACACACACACCAATCTCAAAGACACTATATTTTATCCCTTTGTCTTTGCTTTGTTCTTCTATATCTTGCCATCTACTCCTGTATTCCCTGAGTCTCCTATCGCCTCTTAGGGCAGGTGTACTGGGCATAAACAGGTCTATGCAAAATGTCCCGGGCAGCGGGGACAAACTGCTCTCATTCATCTTCCACTGTGTGGGGGGGTCTATCCATCCTGGAGAAGAAGGCAGAGCAATTCAAAGCGTAAGTGACTTGATTTTTCACGACTGCAAACAGAGGATTGATGGATCTTTGTCAAGCAGAACTTTGGGTCCTGAGCATCCGTCATTTTGTCAGATCATCAACATTTGATGGCCTAAGTGATGCTGTTTATTAAACCTAATCGTTCAAATGACAAGCAATTTGATTTCTTAAATATAACTGTACTGAATATATGACAGCCTATTGGGCTATTTTTACTTAAAAACATTTAGTCTCGCTTCCAATTCGGCGTTAGCATGGGTTGTCTGGACACTGAAAATAATGTCACTGTTGCTGAATATGTAAAACTAAAAGGAGTCTAACTATTGTAATGTGACATTTGCTAAATTTGCCTCATGCTGTATTTGTTTGTCTGCTCGTTGGTGTGAAAACGTCTCAGCCTCGGCAATTTGCAGTGTTTTCTGCCAGCCTGAATGGCACAGAGGAACACTATGCTAACAGGTGTGCACAAGCAAATCAGTCGCAGATTAAACACAATTCAGTGTTTTATTTTTGTGCAAACTGGTTATTCCTTATTAGGCCATGTCTACTTCTTGAAATAACCACTGGTGCAGTTTCCTTTTTCATCTCGTGTCTCAGAGAGAGCCACCATCTTTATAGACGACGAGCAGACTCTATTTATGCAGACTGTGTGCACAATGCATGCTGTCTCTGTACGACTAGTCTTCGTTGTTCACTCGTTCATTTCAATTGTGAGCAAGCTGTTTCCCTTGCAAAACAACTCTCAGTGCACCCAGGACATCACTGTCTCATCCTTTCTCAAGTTGAATTCAGCTTTTTTTTAAAATTTATTTTATTTAAGGCCTAGCACTCTCTTAAGAAAACCTCCTTTCATGCCAGTGATTTTAACTAAAATCGTCTTGTGCTGAAAATAGATGATGTCATGTGTGATCTAATGTAATATATTGTGAGGTCTCAGTGAAGAGAATGTGTCAAAGATGACTCTCAGCACCTAACCCAACAATTTAACTCAATATTTGTAAAATCAACCGAGTTATGGCCATTTTTTTTATGTTGGCAAAGGCTGATTGTCTGAGGCCTGTGTGGCTGTTTTTCTCTAAAAGTGTCATAGAGAAGGACAGGGTGCTAATTTGTTGTGTACATTTCTGCCAACATGCAAGTACACATATTCCTTTGGGGTGCATACCTACAGAAAGTGTGTATTTGTATATTTGACAATGTGTCTGCAGTAGCTGTTGTCTGACACATTCCACTACCCAAACAGGGTTGAAATCACAGGAGGATTCTCTACAAACCAGATAGTAATGTCTTATCATTGTGACTGACACAAGTTGCTCATGTCCTGACTGTGCCTCTACCTCTTTAAGAAAACTGCAGTGAGAACCAGCGTAGTTGCAAAACGCTTCCTTCACCTTCATGCTGCACATCCTCAGATGCATCGTTTCCAAACAGCCTTGCTCAAATCCTTTAGAGTTCAGAACCTTTTTTTAACCATTGCAAGTATTGCAAATTAATAAGTCAACAAGTCCAACATTAAAAATAGCAATTCCTTTGATGCTGAAGTGTATTACTCACGGTTTCTGGGTTTGTCATCGTCTAATCCCTCCTCTTCATTCTCTGGGTCAATGTCTTCTGCCTGAGTGATCCAGTCTAAATAGCCCTACGTTGGCAAACACAGCGAAGGGGAATATTGATTAGCCAATAATACAGATAAGAGCTTTAAGACTCTTTATTAGGTGTAGAAAGTCATTCTACAACTGTGTGGAACTTTATGAATGAAATATCATGGCAATGTAATTTTTTTTACTGCGGTTTAGTTTTGTTTCGCACAAAAACAGATATTAACAGTAATTACTACGCTGTTTAAAATTTTATCACATTTTTAAACAAAGTCAAGTTTTTTGTTAGTTTTTTTTTGAAAACACAAACACATTAAGAACAAAAGAACACAGCACAAAATCCCTTCCCACACCAGATCAGCCAAACGTACATAAATAGTCTGTACAGGCATTGACATGTTTTCAACAAATGACAGGAAAGGCTGCCAGGTGTCCCAGAATCGTCACACAGAACGCTTTAGGGTGTATCTGATTTTTATGATGCATCACTTCTCTTATCCAATGTACATATGCTGGGAGTGTGCGTCCTTCAATTTGCACAAAATTAGCCTCCTGGCCATAAGAGAGCCAAAGGCAATCGCATCCTTCTCACGTTTGCTGAAGGATGTGTCCACTGGGACAACTCCGAACAATAAGATGAGTGGTGATGGATGTACAGTCCTTCCATACACTCCAGAGGTGTCAAATATAAATTGCCAGAAGGTCTGCAGTTTGAGACAGGTCCAGTACATATGCAAGAGTGTAGTTGGAGTTAGTTTGCAATGATTGCATGTGGGATCCAGATTGGCCTTGATCTTGGACAACTTGTCTTTGGACCAGTGCAGCCTGTGCACTACCTTGAATTGAATTACAGCATGTTTCAGACAGATTGAATATGAATACATATTCTTAATGATCCTTTTCCACATTGAGTCTGATATGGGTTCCTCCAAGTCCGATTCCCATTTCAGTTTAAGAGAGTCCAAATTGGACTCATGATATGAAGTGAACAGTGTATAAATTTTGCTGAGGGTCCCCTTAGTGTCAGACCTGCACTCATAGGATCTTAACCACAAAATTCTTAGAGGGGTACAAAGGAAAAGAGTCAAAATTTCTCAGTTGCATACATCTAAAAAAAATGTGATAAGTTGTCACATTTTAATTAGAATCTCAATTCCGAATTCAAATGATTATTACTTTTAGGTCCCTGCTAGACAAACACATGCAGAGGCACAAACCTTGAGGTCCTCCTCCAGTTGCTGTTTTTCTCTAAGTTTCTGGAAGTCACCGCGAGCCTTGGCCTTCTCTCTTTCCTTGGAAAACTCTCTGGAAAGGATGAGGGGGGGAGCAAAGTAGAAGGAGCAAAAGAGAGGAAGACAGGAAACAAGACAAAGAATCTGAAAATCCAGACTGTAGGTTTTGCCAAATGTGACAATGTGATATTTAAAAAGTATTACACTTTTTTAGCATGGAGGAGAAGCTGCAAAAGGAAAAGTAGACAGGATAGCTCTGCTTAAGAGAAGAGATGTTAGTGTGCAGATGCAGATGAACAACTGGAGCTTTTAGTTTCCCTGAAGTGTCAGCCTTAAAGCAAAACCTTAAAGAAAGATCATCACTTTAAGAAAACAGATAGTGTAATTTGCAGGTGCCTCTCTCTCTCTCGGCTGAGACTCTGAAGCACCTCCCGGCCAAGGCAGCTGTCACGTTAACACAAGCAATACACCACAGGAACAAAATGAAAGAGTATTTGTAGTGGTTGGAGTCTCCTGCTCTGATTGGTGGTTATATTGTAATGGTTTGGAGTTATGTAGAGGTGGATTGGGTTTAGCGTATCTTTGACGATCGTTCTTCCCCATAATGCTTGCATTTTGAATGCAAATCATTTAAAATAAAGTCAAACATAAATTTATACCACAATAATATCGTCAGCAAGATTTTCTTTGGCTCATTAAGTAAAGTAAATTTGATAATGTGCAAGTCTTTGTACAAGTCCATTTCCATTTATCCAAGATTTGTATCCAATTACTGAACAGCATGGGCAGTTTGAATTGATGCATAAGCAGGAGCTGAATCAATGAGCCTGCTGTATTGGTGAGGATGGAAACTGTGGCTGATCAACAGTGGAAAGGACGGAACAAAGTAAATTAATCTGTTAGTCTGATTTTTTAGGTAATAACAGAATAAAATGTTAAAATATGATGATATTTAAAGGGGCTTATTTCATCACAAGTGCCTTTGAAATCAGATCGAGGTGTGTTTTGAGTCAAAGTAAAACTTGATTTGTCACTTTATAGTTTTACTTTGAGTTTAGCATTTTCTTTTTTCTGAACTTTCAAGATATCAAAGGTGATGTAGGCAATTTAAAAAGGCTATGATAATTTCAAACATTTAGTGCTACTATTAGATAATGTGATATTTCATAAACCTATTTCCAAGTGTCAGTATGTAGAATGAATTATTAAATAATTAATTAGATCCTACATTTGAGGAAGCTGGAAACAAAGGCACAGCTTGAATAAAATAGATTCATGTGGATGATAGTCGAGCAGGGAGTCTTGGGGGCTTTTTTTAATCAAAAAGTGTCATTTAACTATTTATTGAAATGCACTGTAGTCATAGCAGATGCCTGTTGTGCATTTTTTTAATGAAATCATCAGTAAATGTACTTTAGGACAAACCCTTTTATTGTACATCGTCATTTAGGTTTGGACCACCAGAGTGGAACTGTCTGAAGATGCGTTTTAGGGTCAATTTAGTTATTCGTAATCATGAATAAAAACTGTTACGGCTAGAAAATGAAACTGACGTATATGTTCATGTGAAAGATTTGTGTGTAGGTTGACATGGACTCAGATGTAAGTCTCTTGATGAAATTTAGAGGGATGACAGAAGCACCAAAGAAAGAGTGCAACCTCAACCACACCGACACAGATCAATGAGTTTTTCTCTCGCTTGCCAGAACATTATCAGGAGACAAAGTCTTATTGATTTGTCTTTGTATACTCCATTCTGTCTTTAAACTGCATTTGTGCATGAGGTCCACATTCTGAGGCTTCATACTCGTTTTTTTTTTTTTTTCCAATTCTCACCGCCTCGCCTTTTTTGTCTCTATTCATCTGCCGGCTGCTGTTAACTCGATTCTTTCTGTTCGCACATTACATCACATTCTGACAGTCTTACATTCTATGTTTATGTTCCCAAATTGTACCATGGCTCTTCTTATTCATGTTTAGTCGTTAGTTACGATGCCAATCTGAGCGCCGCTCTCCTACCATGGAGAAAGCAGTTGGTAAAAGGTCAGGCTGTGTAGTGTGCTGACAGCATCATTAGTCAGAACTCAAAGAGTCAAACAGCCAAACTCCTCCAAGGTGTTTGGACCAGATACACCTCTGTTCTTTTCTTTACAGTGATTCTGTCACATTACCTGGAGAATCAAGTCAGACTCGAGTCAGGATGTGTCTTTTCACTGCTCTAAAGCACATCATTAAGGAATTAACCCATGCGATCAAGCACATTAGGTGTATTTTCTGCTTTACAAACAGCATTTAGATGCACAATAATTCCTTTGTTTTCACTGAGGATGGCAGTGCTCTGTGCCACTACAGCAACAGGGAGAACAAAGTGTTTTATGATAGTAGTGCTATTCTGGAAACAGCCTTGTAGTTTGAAAAAAAAAAAAAAAAGACTATACCCTAAAGGTCTCAATGGTTGTGAAGCCAGATGCGCTCGTAATTCCACTACAGTCAGCTAAAATCTACGAGCGGTGCACACTGTTCACTTGGGCGAGGTCCAGAACCGAATGGTACCGTTCAGAAGCACATTCCAGTGCATGCATTAATTTATTTGTCATACACACCAGCAAGAGCAAGAAACAGCAGGGAAAAAAAATCAGTGCTGATTCTGGGCCAGGAACAAGTTGTATTCAGACTACTATATTGACCCTGCCCTTACCCGCTCAACACCCCCAGAACCAAGTTTAACACAAAGAAGGATCCGATGATGATCAGGGTGACAAAATAGACCCAGGGCCACCTGTAACCTACTGCATCATTCACCTGTGAGATGGAGGAGTGCAAGAAATGGACCAAAGAGAGGAGAAACAAAAGATTGAAGATAGGAAGTTGGAGGATGGGGGGATAAAGGTTGAACAGGGATGAAATGAGAGTAAAGATATGGAAACGAGAAAGGAGCAAATGAGGAATTGAAAAGAAAAAGTGGGAGGGATGAGGGGAGGAAGGAAAGGAGTTAGATCCTGAGTAAAACTTGCCAATAGCTTCTCTGGTTTTTGGTGAGTCTCTGCTGATGGATTCAGAATGTTAGAAACAAATTCAACATCGATGTGAAAAAAAACATGCACGTTAGGCTGCATTCAGGAGCAGGCCTACCGCAAAAACAAGATCTGTGATCTTAAAGAGATTTGCCTGTTTAAATAAAGGCTAATAATATAATAATAATAATGATAATGATAATAATACTGATAATGATCACAATTAGTGTGATATAATTATAATAATGATTATAATGATAATAATAATGATTATAATGATAATAATGATGATGATATGTTGTTAATGATAACGATAATAATGATGATAATAATAATGATAATAATAATGATAATGATAATACTAGCAATGATGATGATAAAAAATAAAAATAATTGTAAAAATAAATATGATAATGATAATGGTTAAATGATGATAAAATGATGATAAAATGATAAAGATGATATTGATAATAATCAAAGTTAAGACGGTATGAACAAACATTTTTCTCTTTAAAAACAGATGTTAAAAAAACACTCAAATAACCATATTTTTGATGCAATCACTGTTGGGAAAAACAACCAAAAATAAAACTCTCCCTTAGACACATGAACAGACTCTGCAGCAAGACTCCCAGGAACTAGTTATGATCACAGCCCTCATATGTAATAATCTGTCTTTTTGACTGCATTTTTGTTGTTGTTGTTGTTGAGGTATTTGTTTCTTGTGCTATTTTCTGCATTTTCTTAATATTTGAATCTTGTTCCTCCTCGTGCTTTCAGTATTTTTCCACAGTCAGCCTCTGCTCCTCAGTTCTGCCCCTCACACACACACCTGTCCCCTGTTGTCATTTTGCAGGTGTCTTCACGCTACTCATCAGCCCCAGTCCATTTATTCTCTTTGTCTTCCTTCACCCGCAGGCCATCATTGTGCCTTTTGTAGCCACAACACCTTTTTTTCTTGCTCAAAACCTTATTTATTTGGACTTTTTGCGTCAGTCTACATTTTGGTCCAACCCTTTCACCAAACCTGACATCATGCCAAAACATTATTCCTCCATGACTTTATGGTTTTAGAATAGTTTCTTTCAAGTATTGAAATAATTTTTATTCAATCAAATTAGTGTCTAATTCATATTAGATTTAAAATATTAATTCTTTATGCAATTCAATATTTTTTCATGGAAATTGTTATCATGCTAGTTTTAACTCCGAGATGTGTGGGAGATCAGAAAACTTGTTGAAGTCTCTACGCATACCGGTAATTCCTGTTCTCTGTTTAGTTTTTTTATTTCCATAATGTTCTTTAATGCCACATTTCCTCCAGACACTGGCCTCGGAAGACTTTTTTTTTGTGTGACTTTTTTTGTTTTTACTTGTGTTTTCTCTGTTGTGCAAGCATTTTTAGCTTTCCACCTCAATGGCTGACCTGAGGGGTGAATTATTTATACCCCTGTGTGTCCCTACAGACTGGGAGGTGCTTGTAAAACACTATGACTTGGCAGAAGAACAGCAAAATAATAATAATAATCCCCCCTAAAAAACACAAAACTCCACTGACCTTGCATAAAAACACAAACTGCACACACCTCCTTTCAACTGCATGAACTTTAAGTGATTAAAATGTTAAATAAAACAAGCCTTGATGAGTTTTGTTTGTCCATCTGTCCATCACATACAAGCTGTGACAGGATGTGGCCCCATGTGACTTTCTGATGTGAACATAACAGATAGACGAAGGGTGCAGCTTGGCTATTTCGGGGTGTATGTGCGAGTGCATGAGTGTGTTTCTCCCAGGCTTGTGACAAACGACTGATTGAGTGGAACAGAAAAGAAGGAGAGTGAAGGAGTTTGTTCAGTTCAGTGATAATCAGTTTGTCTTTCTGCAGCTGTAGTGCACCATATTCATCTACTTCTGTTTAACTCCTGTTGCTTGGCTGAATCTGGATAGATTTTAATCGTAGTAAAGCACAGTTTACAATCATTTTGATCATTCTCACCCACCAATTAGTCTTCCTAAAGCACTTTGCAGAAATGTAAGGGAGTCTTGATACACAATCAGTTATAGCATCAAAAGTAAATCCACAAACGAGAACACACATACACATGACAACAGCATAAGCTCTTACCCGCTCAAAACACCCAGAACAAGGTTGAGAACGAAAAAAGAGCCGAAGATGACAAGAGAGACAAAATAGACCCATGGCAGCTCATAGCCCATAGCATCCTGCATCTGAGGGGGAGAGAAGAGGAAGAAAAAGAGGGGATTGATGGAGAAAAAGAGATAGAAATAAAAGAAAGAAATTAACATGAGAGGAAAAGTTTGAAAAAGACTCAAAAGAGGGAGGATGAAGAGTTGATTTGTGGAGGGCAGAAGAAGTCCAGCACAGAATGTGTTAAAGAGAGAAGAAAAAAGAAGGTGACAAGCAGAAAACAAAAAAAAAAAAAAAAAAAAAAAGAGGCATGCTGGTTATAAAGACTTGCAGATAAACATGTGGTAGCCAGAGCAGTAAAAATGTGGAACTGTCTGAATATTTGATTTTATTATATTTGGAGAGTAGTACATTTATCACCTACGGTTAAAAACAAATGCATCTCCTGTTAGAGCTCCAACTTCAAATTCTAAATAAACCTATGAGTCTAAACAGTTTCATGTAGTCTAAAAGAAAAGAAAACTGTCATGGAAACGTGTGCATTAACTTTTGTAGGAAACCTTTTTGCCCAAATGATTTGTTTTGGGACACTATTTTGTGGTTAATTAGTTTGAATGCTTTCAAAAACGTCATTGATGCTTGAAATAATAAATATTTTCAAAACAGCTGATGTGAACAAAATACAGTTTTTACAATCCAGGATAGTCAAATATGTAAATTCTAAGGTTACCATATTTTTCGGACTATAAGGCGCTATTTTTTTTTTTTCATGGTTTGGCCAGTCCTGTGACATATAGGCCAAAGCGACTTGTATACATGTTTCCCCTATTTATGACGCAATTTTTGACTGATGTGTTAAATGTTCATTCATACAGACATGAACCAAAGAGTAAACATCACATTTGCAGCTGCAAGAGGGCCCACTAGGCTTTTGACAACTATATGTTCCTCTTCTGCTACCTCTATTTTCCTCCGGAGTTGGCGGTGTTGTTCAGAAGTGACACTGAGGATGGTAACTTGCTTGTCAGACTCATTGTCTTGTTAAGTTAATTAAGCCTGTTCAGGATCCCAGGTATGCTATGGTATCCCCGGTGTGTGCTTGCCTCGTGCAAACATATAACTGTCGGGAGCGTAAGGGGGCGAGTGCTCACTCTGTCTCTCTGACAAACACAGACTCAGAAAAGGAAGGGGGCCGGGGGATATCTGTCTTTTCTCATAGCTGCTGCAGCTTCAATGAGACATTGAGTGAGACCAGGCAAGAGCGGCTTGTTTATTTATTTAAAATTATAAAGCGTGACCTGAACCGAGCCTTTAGTCCAGTCCCTCAGCGACCACTGAGCGGGCCAGGCCACCGGGAAATGTTCCAGTGTGCCAGATGGACAGTCCATGTGTAATTGTTATTACAGATTAAATGTCTGTTTTTCCACTTTGTGAAATACACTTCTAAATAAGTGCGACTTATATATGTTTTTTTCTTTTTCTTTTCATGATTCATTTTTTGACTAATGCGACCTATACTCCAGAGCGACGTATGGCCCAGAAAATACGGTACTTAAGATAAAAAAGCATAAAGTACAATGTTCATCAAAAAAGAAATTCTAGCCTTTACTAAATATTTATTCTGATGTTTTCTTTTAGTTGAAATGTTTTCATTTAGCAACTAATCATTCTGACACTTAAAAAGTGCCTAACCTGTAAATAAGAACTATTTATGAGTTATTGACAACATTTTGATATACAGTATATACACCGGTAATCAAAATGAAAAATAACAAAAGGCAT
>JARVGQ010000804.1:11692716-11705769 GCA_031762355.1 Hypsolebias martinsi | reverse complement strand
CAACAGGAATGCACGTAAAGAGTGATGTGACATCAAAAGAGACCATTGTTTCATCAGTCTCCATGATGACATCCCTCCCCTTATCCACAAAGTCCATGGTGTTCTGTATGTGGTGTTCTGAGCTACCAAAGAGCCGAGTATAGACACCATATATTTGGAAACATTTTAAATCAGTCACTTAAAATTTTTCCAAATCCTGGATGATACACACACACACACACAGTGCTGCTTATAAGACTGATTTTGTTGCAGCACCACAGACTGAAGAAGTCTTTTGGATAAAATATGACATGTTTCAACATGAAGAAACCAACCAGAAGACTTGACTCAACCTTGTTAGATTCATCTACTTATTAAGTATGTATCAGGTGTTAGCTAGTGTTTCCATTTTTTTCTATTCATCTCCCCAGTAACCTGCTTTTCATATGTAATAACCCTTACTAGTATGAATACACTACTTTTACATCACTTCCTTGTCAAATTTTCTTTGCATCTCCCTGTGCCATGGTTTTCCACCTACTGATTGAGTTTTCCTGGGTTAATATTGACTAAAAGACAGCCATTCATTCATCCCCATATTTCTGTGTGTATAATATCCACTGAAACACTGGACAGAATCTTAACATGCAGGACAATATAAATCCCTCAAGTCTCTACATAACTGTATGTGGGTATGTCTATTACTCATCATCCACCATTATTGGCAGACGCTGATTTTAAATTTTATTTAGCTGTTACAATAATGGTCATCATAACCCTTAAGTTACAATTTATAATTATAAAGAGGAAATCTGACATGAACTGACCCAACAGACACACAGACGATCACGTACACCAAATACAGAAGAAAAAAATCACCTCAATTAAAAAACGTCTAGGTGTGTTCCTAGTCTTTTTATGCTATTCTGGGAAAATCCCAATCACATCAATAAGGCAACATATACGATGTATAAAATAGAGTGACCTCGCATTTACCATAAATGTGCAACACTTTATAACACTCACAAGCACATAAAATAATTGTTCCACGTGACTTCCAGTAGCTCTGAGTCACAAAGTCATTTGATAGCTAGCTATGACCAGACCTCTCCTCTACTGCATTCCTCCTTGTATAACCATCAAGTCCTTTCTGTAAACATTTACAATGAAGCACCATCAGCTCTACCATCTCACACCTATTTTTCTTTTTTTCACGTTTTCTAAGAGGACGGTGTTGTATATGTGCTAAGTTTGTACGTTTCTCTGCTTTGTCTTAAAGTAATGGGATGAGTGATAAAACACACACAGAGCCTGAAACGTTTCCCAGCGGTGCTCCTAATTCAAAGCCTTGACGGTATGACGGAGCTTTGTTTCCAGTGGAATTTGGGACTTCCAGTCAAAGTAATCAGGAAAACTTGGAAGCCATGCGGCAGCCTGAACTGGAGGTTTTCCTAGAATGAGTGGGTGGGAGGGGGAGAGTATGGAACATCAAGGAAAACCTCATATTAACATGAGCACAAATGGGTGGAGGGGAAGAAAAAAGAGTTGACAACCTCAACTACTTAAAGATAAGATTGGCAGAATGGAACTAAACGGAACAAAACTAAAAGCAATGACTCATTTGAACGCAAAAACACATAAAAACAAAATGTATATCAAGGTTGTTCATGTTACCTCAGCTCAGACTGAGAAGCTACACACAGTAAGTCATTTTTATGGCTAAATTGCCTTTCCAGTCAAGATATCTTTTTCTGCTCTGCTGGTAGATGTTTGACCTCTGTGTTTGTACAGCATTCATCTGTTTTGTCTTGTCCTGTGCAAAGGCTTAAGCACATCAAGTATACTTTAGATGAAGACATGAGCTTAGTCAGCATCTTCTTGACAGCACTGTAAAAAAAAAGTGAATGCGGGACACACAGAGGCCAAGCTTCCTCTTGGCTTAAGGCAGAACAAAACTGAGCTAATTAAAGAGCTTAACATCAAGAAAAGTGCATTAGACTATAAAAGGCTGCTCAGATGGTGAAAGAGCAGCAAAACCAAAGGCCTTTGGTTTCAATATCTACCAGTTTGCTACCATTCTGTAACTGCAAACAATGTCACAACTCAGTGTAATGTAAACATCAGCATTTTTATCTCTGAAGTATTTATGTACTGGCTATGATCCACACTTAACAAAACACTCCTAATTAAAAGTGTTTTCAAGTGTTTCAAATCATACCCACAGGATAAAAGGTTAAGTGCAATAATAGTTAAATGGCAATGCCTTCTTACAATTAAGTGATGAGCTATGCTGTTTTACAGAGGTAGCAGCAAATTACAATGCATCATCTGCAAAGAGTTTAATAGTGAAAATTCAGGAGCAAAATTTTACCGCTCCAATGCTACTTAGTCCTACTGCTATACTTTGTGCATGTACGCAAAGGGGAATGGGTAGGGGAAGAATGAAATGGTCAGGCTAGCTAGCTTTACATATACTTTAAGCAAATTGGTATAAGCTGGAGTGGCAAATAAATTAATGCATGTGTATTTTCTTAGTTAAAACTGATAAATTATGTCTAGCTTGAAGTAGTTTTTCTGTGCTGCAACTGTTAAAGACCTTTTGATACAACAGGTTAAAAATATGAAAATTTTCATTTGTAGACCCAATAGTTTGGAATTTTTTTGTGATTTAACAAGAATGTTGGAGTTACACAACAAAAAGAGAAGGCTTGGAGGTGGGTTTGAGACACCCACAACTGCAATGGCTATTTTCAGAGAAAACCTGAAGAACACATTTTCTGAATATGCTTGAAAATTTAAGCAACAAGACCGTGAGCCTCTGCAACTGAAACAGGGAAACTGAGAATCCCCACAAGGAGACATTCAAAAGAATAGTTTATTAACTAATCTCCAGCAGTTGCAGCGCAAAGATAAACTACGGTACTTTTAATTTAATCTGATGGTTTAATTTTCATCACTGATAATCTTTCTTAAAAAGTAAAAGAAATATAATCATATGCCAACGTCTGTCAGCTAGATAACATACATATTTCTGTTCATGGAAGAAGTATAATATTGTCTGATTTCACACTGATTTCACAATCTGGATAAAGAAGAAGCAAAGGAGTGATGGACTTAAAAAGAGAGCCTAAGTTTAGCTCTCCCCTGAGGACTTCTCTCAGGTTCCTCCTGTCCTCCTCCTCTTCCTGGCCTCTTCCTTTTTACAATCCATCACAAAATAATTAACTTACTATAAGTGAAATTAATCCCACTAATTGGTTTTAAAGGTATTTTTGGAAATGAAAAAGGGTGAGATGAGAGTAGGAGTGTGTGTGAGTGAGTGTGTTGATGAGGGAAGGTGGTAGAATGGGAGGATGGCACCTTTTCATCCATGTCATGACAGAAAGGACATGACCTCACCAGACAGGAAGAAAATTTAGAGTTTTCTTACAAAACAAATGAAAAGTTGAATAAATGGACAAAGAAAAAAATGCAGAAGCTAGCTTCCCGTTTTCTCGATTTCTTTTTTTTTTTTAAACAGGGTAAGATTGTTTCTCACGACAATACATTTGAAGCAAAGTGCATTTTGAGTGAATAAAAGGATCCTTGCATGTAAAAAGAAAGAAGAATGACAGAGGAGGCTTTTTAAGATACTTCTAAGCAGAGATGAAAAATGAACTCACTGAAATAGCTTCTTAAATTATCCCAAAGATATTTTTATCCAGTTTGTCCTTTCATATTTGACATTATTGATGTGTTAGATATACAAAATGAGAACGTGCATCGTGAACACTCAAGCAGACCCATCAAAAAGCATTAAGATAATGCTTGAAAACTGCCTTATTTTAAATGGTTGTTTGTTTTAACACATGCTTTTAATGACTGTTACAATTAGACATGCACAATATTGGATTTTTTTTCCAATGTCCAATATGCCAACATGTTAAAACTTATTTGGCCGATAACTGATACCAATACCAATATTTTTTCCTTAGACCTACTTACAGAGGCTACACAGCTTTCTCTGCTGTGGAATTAAAATCTACATTATTCTGCATCGTCTTTGTCAGTTTGACCTGCAACCAAATGCAGAGGCCAAAAAGGGGGCTGAAAATGATGTAACACTTCAACTTGGATTATGTTTAATGTTAAATTTAAAAGTTAAATGTTAAATTTTATGCCTTATATACAGTAGTCCCTCGCTACTTCGCGGTTCATTTATCGCGGACTCGTTCTATCGCGGTTTTTAAAAATGAGATTTGACATGGCAAACAGTTGGCTGATTGATGGATGAGCAGCACGCTCAAATTTTAATTTAAAATAAATTATTTTAAATTATTTAGCACCTACTGCAGCTGATCAGCAGTGCAAGTGGGTGTGGCCAAGAGTGCTTGCAGGTGACTGAGAGCAGTGAAGGCAGGGGGTGGAAATCATTCTGTGCTCTTTTAGAGCGTTTAGAGTTCAGAAACATTGTTTAGAATATTGCAAGAGTGTGGGAAGGGTTTAAATGCCTTAATATGCATATATACAGTATAAATACTAAAATAAATTACTACTTACTACTATTTCTACTTTGCGTTTTTTTCACATATCGTGGGTCTTTAGGGTATGGATCCACCGTGCTAAACGAGGGACTACTGTGTATATACACACGCACACAGATGTATTATATATATGTATAAACAGCACCTTTTATATTGTTATTTTGAATGTCCAATATTTTACTTTATTGCTATCGGCTCATACTGATAATATCGTGCAGCATCCCTAGTTAATGCTGATAAGATAAATGATGTTTCTAAACCATATTGCATATTTTATTTGCTCATCACAGAACCAGGCAAAATAAATGTGTTTAATTGTAAGGAGACGTGTTGTCAGCAAACCTGTGGTCATAAATGAGATTATGACAACTTGATCTCACTGAAAAGCCTCAAAGCTGCCATGACCCACTATCATTGCATTATGGAAAAGCTGGCACTGACACAAAGGTGTGTGCCAGAAACACTACTAAAATATAAACCTTTCACCCAGGAAGACGTTTGTGTTCTAACTGGGACAATAGTTTTTTTTTTTGTTTTTTTTTTTAATCCTCGTTTGCATGGTAACATGATTAATTCATTTCCCTGTGCCAACCCTAACAGGTACTGTATATACAATATTGATCTTTGGTTTATTATTTTCAGTTTCAAATTGATACAGTAAAAAAATCTATAAATAGTAGTAAATTTCCCTTTTTAATCCTTCAGTTTTGATTAATATTAAGGTCTAAAGTACACATGGTATGACATCATTAAAAAAACTGCAAGTTTTAACCTAATTGCCCCACTGTCTTCTGTAAGCCAAATTTAGGATGAATCGAAACCGTATGCCATGACAAACGGTGCACCACGGCTAATTTTCTTTTCCAAATAGCAACGTTTTTTATTTTTTTTATTTTCTATCCCTTTAAGTGCCCACTGTCTCTATCTGCCTCCCTGATTCACTGCAACACATGCAGCCACTTGCCTCACTCACACAGACTAATTATTGTAGGAGAAGGGGGAGAAAATAAGAAATATAACAGAGCCTCTCAGGGTTAGAGAAAAGAGGTGAGAGAAAGGGCAAGGAAAGAGAGGAGAAGAGAAAGAAAGAGGATGAGAGTAAGGGAAGGGGTCCTTGGGGTGAATTATTCATCTTACACCATGACACCTGAGGGCAATCTACCTCTCTGAGTCACCACGTTTAAAGAGACGGAGAGTAGACTGTGAGTCAGAGCTGCCCAAGAGGATATTAACACCTATGTGTGTGTGTGTGTGTGTGTCGCAGTGTGTATTGTCCCCTAAGCCGATCATGTGCCACCTACATATGGAGACAATCTAAAGTAGAGCCAGCAGTTATCACTCAGCCGAACACTGAAAAAAATCAGTTATAAGCTGGGTCAGCGCAGCGTAAATCATCCTCACGCTGAGCCACGATGGAGAGCAGAGCTAAGAAACACACAAACTATGCTCAGGTTCTCCAGCGTTGCACATGTCACCCGTCCATTCGCTGTTATTAAATTAATACTGTAATCAGTTCTGGAGCGCCTTGAAAGCTCCTGGAGTTCATTTGCGGCCTTGAAATAGATTGCAGTGATTTAAGGTTGCACACCTTGGACAGGGAAGCTGATTCGCAGAGTGAGACTCAGCTGATTCCAAAACGAATCTCCTGGCTCAGCTAAAACTTTTATTTTGACAGAATAGAAACTGAAAGATCAAAATGTTACTTACATACTAGCATCATGACTTTTTGTTATTCAAAAGCTATTTTAAGCAGCTGCAAGCTTTATTTGACCAATAAAATGTGAAAAAATTTTTTTTAAAACATCCACACAAATAAATTTCAGAGGTAAAGCTTTGCGGTGTCTTGCTGGGACACTGAAGACGGGAAGCTTTTTGATGTTTCTGTTTGTCATGTGGCGTTTTTTTTTTTTTTTTTCTAAGCGCTCCACTTTCTCTGGCACCGAGCTTGACTTCCTGCTGAAATTAACCAGGCAAACCAAAAATAATCCGCCGCTGAAGAGAGAGAGGCAGAATGATGAAGGGTTGAAGGAAAGGGGAGGAAGTGAGAGAAAACTGATGGGTGAAAATGAGAGACGAGTGGACAGAAAAGTTGATCAAAAGCATTAGATGAATAGTGTCATTCTCCTGAGCATGCATTTATTAGTTTTTATTTTTACTTGCTTCATCTTTAACAATATAATGCAATACAAAGAAGAATAAGACTCCAGATTTTCCTGATTTTTCAGAATCAGGATCAACTGTATTGTCGTTGCACAGTTAAGTACAGTGAAATTACATTGCTACAGCCGTCCAAAGGGTAGACGGAAGTGCACTGGGGCTGCAGCTTCTATGAAGCGCTGCCCTTATCACTTAGATAAGAAAAGGGAAAGAAAACATGAGAAGAGAATGTATGAAATAAATATCGCTCACACAGGGCACAGTGCAAGGGGATGACAAGACTGAGATTGTCCATGGACATTCCCAGATAGTTTCCGTAGTCCTGATAAAGATGTCAGTGTCTATCAGCTGGTACAACTCTGAAAGGGTCCACAGATGTTCTCGGGGGACAGGTGCAGAGCTTCTTGATTTACGTATCCACTAGGAGCAATCTGAGATAAGTTGGCCTGTGAGCGGGGAGGCCAGATTCAGATAAACAATTGTTTTGGGCAGGCCGACTCTACTGATTTCATGTCTGCCTTCAGTTCTGCTGGTACACTCAATGGTGAATCCAAACAGCCGGATTTGTGGACAGGTCCGTGCTTGTAGCTTTCTCCCAGGTCGAATCCTTCATGCCAGCGCACGGTTCCATCCTTCACATAAGGCCGGCAGCTTCATTATTCCCAAAACTGTTGCCAACGTCTTCCTAGTTTGTCAATATCCCAGGCACGATTCCAAAAAGCAGAAACCCTGTTATCATAAATCCAATTATGTATGTGTCTTCTATGTCCTCAATGAACAGACACATCAGCTTCCATTCACCCCAGGAATCCATGACATATCCAGCTGTGTGTGTCCCTTCAGGGCACGAGGGCTCTCCTGCACTCTGTCTCCTCGTCGAGAAAATCTTTTCATTTGTGTTGAGAGACAGCTGACCAGATCCATGATTTACAATTTGGAAGATGTGTAGAGAGGCAGGACAAAGAGCAAAAGCAGGAGGAAGGCAGGAGAGGAAAGACGAGTGACCGTCTTCATCAAGGGCAAGTCAGAAACTTTTAAAAACACTTTCAAGAAGCTGAGAGGAGTTTAGTTCTGAAAGAACAGCAAAGTTGAAGGTCATGGTGTTTAGAACATTTTATATTTCATCGCTCCTTTCTGGATTTGAGGCTGATGAGAAGATGGATGACAGTCTGGTGGGAAAATTCACCATGGGATCCAAAGTCCAACCCTTATTTTTGGTTATGTGTTTAGGGTTGTGATGGTAATTACTTACAAGCAGCAGGAATTGGATTCTTTCATGTTTGCCCTTGGGAACAGGGGGAAGACATTTTTATGGAGAAAAAGCCGAAAGGTTCTCATCCCAGACGTTTAATAAATACTCAATATTTTACAAATCTTTTGATGTCTCAGACATTTGGACAAGTGTTTCCCTGAAACACTTGCTTTGTTTCACATTCAGAACATTTATTGTGTGTATAGTTGGACATTTTGAAACAATTAGAACAATTGTTTATTTTTTTGTTTATTTTGTGTATTTGTTGCAGTCAAACTAATTCCACATACTTGCTATTTTAACCATTCATATATCAAAATGTTTGACTTAATAGTCAACATTATATTTTGACTTTTTGTTGCTTTTATGCTCATTAATTTATTTCACTTTACAGTATTGACAAAACCTTTCTGAGATCACTTCAACTCTTTCAAAAAAATTCTTAAAATTCTACTTCAGCTCACTTGCTATGTTACATTTGTTTGCTTTAGCTTTTAGCTACTGTCTTACTAATTTAGCTATTATCAAAGTTTTAGGTCATTTTAGCTTTTAGCTGCTGTTTTGCTTGTAGATTTAAGGTACAGTTTTATTATGTAGTGACTGATCTGATCATTTTTGCTTTAGTTTTGCCATATCTACTTTTTAGCCCCTGTTTTGCTCGTTTGAGCTTTTAGCTGTGGTTGCTAATTTGAAAATTTAACTACTGTTTTGCTATTTTAGCATTAGCTACTGTTTAGCTAATTTTAGCATTTTAGCTAATGTTTTGCTAATTTTAGTTTTCAGCCACACTTTTACCAATTTAGCCTTTTAGCTACATTTCTGTTCATTTTGTTTTTTCCTGTTTATTTTTTCAATTAAGCTTTTAGCAATTGTTTGCTCATGTTAGTTTTTAGGCATTTGCTTTTTGTAGCTTTTAAGTACTGTTGTGTTGATTTAAGCTTGAGTTCTGCTTATTTTTACTTTTCCAGTTAAGCTTTTTTTTTTTTTTTTCAATAAATTGCATCACTCAGCATTCCCACTACATTTTCACAGAAAATACCTTTTTATATATAGTTTAGTTTAATATACTCCTAAACAAAGTTAACTAGGCTGTCAGGGATTCAAGCAAAAATACAGTTTGACAATGTTCACCTATCATAACTGCTGGCAGCATATTTTTTTTTCTTGGGGAAAAGGTTAAATATCTACTTTCAGAACACTAGCTGAGACATATTTAGGTGCAGACAGGGTGAGTAAAATGGGTGAATCTAAATCATCCTTTAGTCTTTGCAAATCTTGTGTTGCCTGCTGGGGCCTCAGGACCCCTTCAGGCACATTTGGAGGACATGATGAGTGAATAATGTGAAGACCTTCCTACCTCTACTGTTGTTATTTTAGCTATTTTTATACTTTAAATATAAAAAAGTTGGGGAAAAAATCAATTATAAATTGTTCTGGTAATTAAAGTTATTTTGTGTCCTGCAGTTTTGGTCAGAAATGTGAATATGAATATATGATAACAAGACCTAAACTGTTTTAAATAAAAGCTGTAGCATTGTTTCAAAGAGTTCATGTCACCAGCAATAAATATGTGCACGCACACCATATTTATAAAGTGCAAACAAGAAGCGACAGTATCATTAAGCACCCACTAAATAATGTCACATACGAGTTAAACTTTTAATGTGAACAGGCATGACTAGTTTGACGATTCTTCCTGAACCTTGTAAGAAAAATCCAAACAATTTTCCAGATAATGGCTTCGGCAATCAGCCCTCACTAATCAGGGCTCTGCAGGTTTTCTCATTTGTCGGCGTAGCTGAACGCAGAAGTCGGATCAGCGGTGGCACACCATCACACACCTATCACACACGCCCTTTTCAGGTGAGAGTGAATGTCACCTTGAAGAAGAAACAGGCCCAGCTGTGATGATTTACAACGCACAGCTAGCTCTGCCCGCGTGACCACTTTCCATTAGCCCGCAGCAAATCACGTCCACGCGCTTGCTGAATAACGAACCCTGTGCACGTGCTCCTGTGTGAACGAGCACAATGAAACAGAAAAACCCAGTATTTGTATAAGCATTACGCTGACGCTGTTAAGTGACAGTCACAGAGTGTTTTCTCGTAATTACTGGCTTAATCAAGGAGTAATAAATGTGGAGTGGCTCCACACAGAGATGATTAACACAGATGATGGAGGGACATGGGGGAAACTCTGCATCCATCTAAACTCTGGAGGGAGAGGCCTCCATGTTTGGCTCCTACGGTGCAAGTTGATTGACAGGGAGCCTGTGTGTGTTTGGACGAGGGGGTGAAGTTGTCACACAGAAAAGGAAGTGAGGTTTGCGTGTTTCTATTTTCTTTTAATCAAGTGGCACTGTCTGTGTGTGTTGGTGTATGTGTGTGTGTGTGTGTGTGTGTGATCACAGTGGCTTTCTTTTCCCTATTACTGCTTTAATCCATCAACTGGCTGTTGCTATGGCGTTTCTGCCTCCACCCAATCAGAGCCATGCTGCTGAGCACGCTCAGAGATGAGAATCGCGGGACAACTGTGCGTCTTTGATGCAATGAACAAAAGCATATGATGGAAGTGGCGATTCAATAATCTGACAACGAAGAATGAGAACGGTCAAGACTTCTTTTAAACCACCAAGGAACCAGTTTGGTTCTTGGTATTGTTTGGGAGCAAGGAAAACGTACCGGGGGACCACGGACCTGTCACAAACGTTTCAAACAGTTTTAATGTCACCTGTCGGAAAAATAATCAGTTTGTGAGCTAGGTGCCCCTGCAGATAGAGGCAAGTTACTGAATGACTTTTTTTTTTCTTTTTTTTATAATCATGTTTTTTTTATGTTTTTTTTAATCCGATCAAAATTTCATTAAATTTATAATAGATACAGTATTATCTTTGTTGGTGTTTTAAACTTGAACATTGATGGTATAACTACACTGTTAGTAATTTTAAGTGCTGTAGAAACACACAAACACACATTTGAGATGATTTCTTAGGTAATTAGGCAGAGAAAGCTTTCACTCTAAAGGCATTAAATGCAAAGTGGAAGAATCGATACAATCCGATGTCATTTTGGTTGTAATCTGAAGCCCAGGATGTAAAACTACTTTGGATGTCATATAAACAACTCATCGTTGTCGCTTTCATTCTCAGCTGAACGATGAGAATAAAAAGTGCACATGCACTTTATATTAGTTGAGTTGAAAGAAAAAATAATTGCATGCAATGCTTTCACTGTATAGCTCAAAAACATGACTAGCAAACAAAGTTTCTGCTGAAAACCTCAAACAGGAAAGAAAGAAGACGACAGTGTCAAGGTTAAGAAAGAGAATAAGGAAACTGTGTCTGCACACATTTAACTGACTAAAGCTAATTTTATTTTAGCCCACCAATAATTGAAGTTTCACTCAAAGCTCTAGATCAAAACAGTGCACACATTGCACATAATGAAAAAAAAAAAGAAAAAAATAATATATATATAATTAATCTGTAAAAGAAAAGCCAAGACAGCTTTTACTTTTAGCATCCTTAGTGACCTCTAAATGACAGTTTTGCCCCTGCTGGGCTTACATAGAAACTCTTAAAGCCAGCAGAGTGTAAGTGGAAAAGTACAGAGAACAGAAGCCTGTCTGCCTCTCCCAGTCTTACATTCATAAGTGGATTTATCATTTCCAGGCCCTGACCTGTCCTCCCCGACAGGATGGCCCTGCCTGGACTCAGCCATGCATATTACTGCTCACCCTGACCATGAAACGCCTTTGTCCGAATCACACAGCCTCTGATATTATAATGTAGCTCTAAGGCTGCTGAACCTGACTGTCACTTATTTTACATCCTTTATGCCTGCATTTGTAACCAAAGCTAATCAAATTTAGCCAACATAAAAACGTCTAAAACAGCCAGTTTAAGAAATCTAAAGCAAAGTGTTGGTGGGATAGTAGAAACATCCTCAAAGTGCTACTCATTGTGCAGCATTATGGATTTATTTTGGCATTCCCTGTTGGTATCAACCCAGTTCGTCTGTTATCAAAATATCTTGGGTATCACTGAACAGATTTCAATGAAACTCGCGTAATGTTCAATTCAGAGTCAGCTCTACCTAATATGGTGTCACAGCTAAGAAATCTTAGCAAACACAGCGATGCAGTCAGTTTTACAGATATTAGGTTAAATGTGGTTTGACGGTAGATGTGAGTCATCCTCAACACACAGCAAAAGCAGGCAAGATGCTGAAATATCACATGATGTTAAGGTTAGGGTTAATTTAGTTTAATACTTAGACATGAACAGCCAGTGATTCTTACTTTTTCTAAAGCAACTGCTTCCAAAGTAAATGTGCACCACTTTTGCTTTCACACTGTAACATCACTGTAAATCCCAATGGTGCTTCTTACTAAAAGAAGTTAGTTATTTGTACTCACTTCAATTTAAATGTTAGATAAACTTTTATAAACTGAGTTATGAAGATCCAACGCAAGCATTTTGTCGTACTAACTCAATTGCAATAAGTACAGTACATCGTTTATTATGAATACTGTATTGTTTCTTTAAACTGTTTAAGTTGCGATCACTGATTCAGACCAAAGGAATAAAACCCCTCCTATTTCTGACGTCATCGCTGAGCTTTGCACACGGTGTTAAAATGTGTTGCTCGGACAGTGTTGCTAGATTGGGTGATTTTCATTCTGATTTTACAGGTTAAAAATTGCTTTTTGCTTTTTCAGACAAGCTGCTGAAAATGGAGGATCACTTGATCTGGACCAATACACATCCTCAGTTCTGGGGTACGTTAGCACATGTACTGACACTGCCTCCACCATAAGATATGTTAAAAGTTACCCCAAACAGAAAACCTTGGCTGAATGCAGAGGTGCGTACCCTGCTGGCAGCCAGGAACTCTGCCTTCAGGTCTGGAATCTTAGAGGAGCTGAGAAGGACAAGGAAATGGTTGCTGGAATTAAGAGGACCAAAGCCACAAATGCACAGGGTATCGAGGGTCAATTCACCTCACAAGATCCACGGAGCATGTGGAGGGTCATTAAATGCATAACAGATTATAAAGGCAGAAGTAAACAATGCCCCAAAGACCCATCTCTGCCTGATGCCCTCAACAAGTTTTATGCACGCTTTGAAGACCCAAACAGACC
>JARVGQ010000804.1:11656286-11671360 GCA_031762355.1 Hypsolebias martinsi | reverse complement strand
AGGGTCTCTTCTCATGGAGCGAATATTACCTAATTCCCATGATGGAGGTGAAGGAGAGAAAAAAGAGGGAGCGTTCGGCGGAACCGGTGGAGAGAACGCACCGGTGCATCCCTCGGTACATCCGGGCCCTATGGGCGAGAAACACGAAACCAGCAATCCCAGTTCACACCTTTTGCGCTCCTTCCTCTGGCGTCTCCTCTTCCCCTCGTCGTATAGAAACCCCCCACCTCCACAAAAAAAAAAAAAAAAAAAACAAAAGAAGAAGAAGGTTTCAAAATGTTACGAGGCGCCGCTGCTGTCAGTGGAAGTGCGCAAAAGACGCATTCGTGCGCATCTTCAGCAGCAGCGTGTCAAAATGTGAGGGGATGGAGAGGAGG
Organism: Hypsolebias martinsi; assembly: GCA_031762355.1. Classification (NCBI taxonomy): domain Eukaryota; kingdom Metazoa; phylum Chordata; class Actinopteri; order Cyprinodontiformes; family Rivulidae; genus Hypsolebias; species Hypsolebias martinsi. Next base: position 11,670,983 of record JARVGQ010000804.1, on the reverse strand, counting down.
TGGAGGTGGAGGTGATGGAGGAGGGAGAGGAGGAGGAGGAGGGATAGAAGAGGAGAAGAATTGGGGAATGAGAGGAGTGTAAGTATTCCATGCCGGGTAGCGCCGGGTTAAAGCTCCCAACGGGTTCTCGGTTATTCCACGCAGCGTCCCCACGATGAGAAGGAGCCAGGCCGTGCTGTCTCATCCGGGCACGCGCTTCTCTGTCCGGATCCAGTCCATGCTGATGGTCCAGGCTGTGCGTCCGCGAGTCTGCCTGCCCGTCTGTCTGCCTGCCTGTCTCACTGATCAGGAGTTGGAGCTCTCTCTTCTCTGCCTCTGCTGCCCCTGCAGCTCAGCTCTGCAGTGATACAGAGAGAGAGAGAGAGAGACACCCCCACTCACCCCAACCCCCTCCCTCCTGGTGCATGTAGACGCTCTGACTGTTTCCAGATGTGTGCGCGCGCGTCTCTCTGTGTGTGTTAGAGAGAGAGAGAAGGAAAGAAAAGGAGTGCAGGGGAACCAGCGGCTGGGAGCCAGATGAGGTTCATGTTGAAGATGATGATGTTCTGATGCGTGTGGGCGCAAAGACACGAGGGGCCCACACAACTATGAAAATATTTAGCAAGGAGGAAAATGCTTTTTTTTTTTTTTTTTTAATGTGAAAATACACTGAGAATGCTGAGTGACTTAGCAGAACTTTGAAGAATAAAACTGAGTCAGAAAATGCTCATTAAGAGCTAAAGGTACAAGGCTGGCTAAAAATAAAAGTAGCAAAAGGTTAGCTGAAGATATAGCTAAATAAAAATACCAGAAGTTCATAATCCAGGTAAATATTTCAACAAAATTAAGTCAGGTCATCTGGATGGTTTGTTTTATTTTTCTTTCTTTTTTGTTGAAATCTTTCATCCAAAGGACTTCGTCAGTCTGAGGAGCCACAACACACTCCCACAATCAGGCCAACCAGTTGATGTTTTGAACCACTTCGGCCATGGCTGCCTCAGAGGAGTCGACGGGGGAGAAGACGAGCCCACTCGGTAAGTGCGCTGCTTGTGGTACTGAGTTTATTGTGGCTCCTCAGACTGATGAAGTCCTTTGGATGATGGACAAAATGTTTCAACAACAACAATAAAATAAATAAATAATTAAATCAAATGACCTGGGTTACCAGAACAGTAGTTTAAAATGATAGCTAAAAATAGAACAAGTTAAATGTTGGTATAAAGTAGCAAATGTTAGCTAAATACCAAAAGTAGCTAAAGATTAGCGAGAAGCTAAATGTTACTAAAAGTAGCAATAAGCTAGCTAAAAAAATGAAAGTAGCAAGGCAATCTAAAACATAAAAAAGCTACCGGGTAAACCTTTTAGCAAAATGATGAAAGTATTAAAAAAGACGCTAAAAAGAGGAGAAAAAAATAGCTAAAACTTAATAGTAACTAGCTAGATAAAAATCTAAAAGTATCAAAAAACTTTAGTTAAACGCTAAAGCAGCGATAAAATTACAAAATCAAAATACAACAAAACAAAGCTAACTGCAAAAGACTTACAGATGTGAGTAGCAAAGGGCTGGCAGGAAGAGGAGCAAAACAGATGCTAAAAACTACAAGTACCAGAAAGTAGCTAAAAGTCAAAAGCTAAAAGTTCCAAAACGGTAGCTAAAAACTAAAAGTGAATGAATGCAGAAGCAGAAGTTAAAGAGAACAGAGCTCTTGGTGCATGCGTTTGTGTTTCTACTGGGTAAGTATTTGAAAATAACAACAAATTTTAAAAGTTTAAAAGTTACAAAAGCCGCAGGTTGTAGCACCCATCTCCTGCTGAGCTGAGTGAAGTCATTAGATTGCAAAAATTATTATTTTTTTAAACAGAAAAACAATAGCGTGAAATCAGCACTCAGAAAAAAGACAGGAAGGGGCTGAAACGAGTTTAACTAAAGAAATGGAGGAAAGTGTGCCTTGCATGTGTGAACGAGGAAAATGAAGGGGAATAATGATCCGTGGTAGCCTCATACTAATTTGCGGAGGAACAAACAGAGATCGCAGACCTGGATATCTCATTGGTCCGTGCTCCCTTCACATCTGGACCCTTTCAGCTCCATTTTTTCTTTTTATTTGGCCTAGGTTTTGTTTACATGCTCACTAAACGTCTTTTTTTGTTTTGTGACTGAAGCTCTGATCTGTTCACGGCCGCCTTCAAACAGGAAGAAACCACAAGGACGCTGTTTTCTTGTTTCTGTTTCTTTCCCTGCGATCTGATTGCAGTGTGGAAGCAGACTCGAATCTCATTCGCTCAGAAAGGTCAGCACTCAGTGAACGTGAACCCTTTTATCCCCAGGACAAGAAGAAAAAAATAAATAAAAATTGGAATCTGATTATGGCTTTTCTCTCTCCTTTCCCCACCCGTAGGACAGTGGAGTACGTTTCGACATTGCTCTCTATACAACCGGAAACAAATTTGCTCGGGCCCTTGAGGCACGCCAAGTCATTTTTTCTGGAGGTGTTGGCCCTTTCTTAAAAGTAGCGACGACATGACGCTAATTTCAGGGTGAAAATGTTAAACCGAGTCAACAAGAACACCTCTTAACAAAATAAACAGCTCTGAGCCGGTTTGGCTCTGTCGTTGCACAAATAACTGAACTGTTTCCTCAAAGGATTTACCAAACACAAATTCATTATTTTAGATGAAAAACGAGTTTCGGGTCCCAATAAAACTCAGAAAAAGGACCTTTTTTTGCAGAACGCAACAACCCCCATGGGCTCAGTAATGCATCAGGGTGTACAGGCGCCTCTGTCTGAACAGTATAGATACTAATCATAGTACTGGCCTTTCAGTATAATTGTCTGTGTCACTGAATACGAAGTTCACAATGTGCAGGCCCCATGTCAATCTCACTGCAGGCTATAATCAGGAGGTGCATCGGATGACTCAACCCAGCCTGTATTCATGAGTTCAGCGCCGTACCGCAAAGTCGACGCCCACCATTCTGCAATAGCATGAAGCTTTTTGTCCACATGTGTCACCGTAGACGTAGTAAAGACAGGGAGACAACTTAGAAATGATTCAACTGATGGCGTTTGACAATCGAATTGTCCTTTGAAGAACAGTGATTCAGAGGTTATATTGATATGCTGAGGGAAGGGACGCTGGCGCTGAAGAATGAATAGAAACTCCCTTTTTAGGGACTTGATTTACAGGAAGCACTAAACAGTTTACGAAAACGTGAAGCTAATTCTACTTTAAACATGCTTATTATTAATTTTTTTATTATGTACGTGACTGAGGAACAGCTGTTAGACTCCAAATCCCCAGCCAGGATTATCACTGTGAAAAAAAATAATAAAATCACTGTAATGCCACTTTGATTGGTGATATGTGCTGCTGATCTCATGCTGCTGTATTAATTCGTACTCATTGTTCAACGTACTGCTTTGCACTATTAGTGTTTAGCACGTATCTTAGTTTATATCTTAGATCCTTATTTACAGTTTCACTTTATATTTTTGCTATCGTTGGATTGTTGGATGTAACTGGGACCCTGAGTACACAGTTTCATACCACCTCATGTACCACATGTGGTGAAATGACAATACAGCCTGAACTTGAATTTGAAAATGATTTTTAAACAATTAGACTTGGTGGAATAATCAATACATTTATCAACATTTTACACAAAATGGTAATTATTTCTGAAAACAAAAAAATGTTAAATCCTACATAAAGTTGTCAAATTACTTGTTTTGTTGTATTTTCTTTTGTAACAGAATAAAAAAAATCTTTCAAGGATGGAAATCAAAAGATGAAATAAGTAATTTATGGTAAAATTTTGTTATGTGGCATAACTAATTTTTTCACTGTAAAAAAAATTCTGTTAGTTGCAGTTGACGGACATTCACCCTAAAATAGACGTTTATTAGCAGATTTAAAACAGTGTGGATTATACATATCCTGACAATTACTGTGAAACGTTTTTGTTATTATCTTATAACAGTATTTAACGTGGCTACTTTTAATGGCCATGATTTAACGCTGGTTTTTCAGCCATTTTCTGCTTCATTATTTTATTTATTTATTCCTCCTGAAAACCAGAATTGTTTAAAAGGATGTTTTAACAAAGAACTAAATGAAACTGCTGACATGGCAACAAAACATACAAATAAAATGGGATCAGGGAGACACGGAGGAAACAGAGCATGGCGGCATATGGGAGCACAATCCACGGACAAAAGGATCAGGTGAGAGTGGGAGGGGCGATAATTAGTTTAGTTTGGTTTTGGAATATGTAAAAAAAAAAAAAAAAAAAAACAGCATAAAGCATAATGTCAAAACTTTTTGTTTTACATATTCAAGGGAGTGGATCGAAGTATAAACTTATAAATGTTAATGTTTTAATAATAGAAACCAAGTGAGTGGAAAAACTCTGGGAATAACTAAATAAACATTGAGACATGACTGATCCTGACATTTTCAGCTTTGTATAACTTTATGTTCTGTACAAACGATGGCTTTTAGGTTGCATCATCATCATCACATTACACTGTTATCAGATGCACCAGGGCAGAAAGAAAATTAGATTATTAAAAATGTCCAAGGTGGAGCCAGTTTTATTGGTTTTATGAATTACTTTGTTCTCAATCTAGAGATAGGGCTCCGTTCCATCATGTCATAAGATAATGCTATCCAAAGTGTTACAAGATAAACCCGTGACCCTGGATTTTGAGCAATTATTTAGTCTTGCATGAAGTTTATACTTAGCGCCTCTTTTTGCTCAACTAAAACGAGCTAAAAAAGAAACGGACTTGACGTCTTGGCTGCTTTCATTGCTGCAGATCTTGCTGCAAATCCACAGCGAGACTCACGGTGGGCTGACGCTCCCCCAGACTGGCTTCTGTTAGTCTGTGAATGGAAGACAGACAGGAAGGACCGAGAGAAGGAAGAGTGGACGGAGGGCAGGTCGTGGGAACAGATACTTCTGCCCAGGGGACACGCAAACATGCAATACACACACTAATGTGCCCTAAAATCCAGCCTGTTCGTGGAATATCACATCCATTTTTGACTTTTCTATTTTTGCAGACACTTTTTGTATGTGTGAGCGTGTTCGGCTTTAAAGCCCAGTTTGTCTCTGGGAATCTCAAAAAATTGTATGAATGTAAGAAAGCTGGCTTGTTAAAGGGGAAATTCCTTCATGGAAGAGGAGCGTTTTTATTCTGCAGCACAATTTGGGATTTTAGGCATTTATGAAATTATTGCCACTTTTATCTGAGATTATAATCTGATTGATTAAGACTTGGTGTTTTTACCCTTTAGAACAGGGGGAGCTAGAGTTTTAAATATTTATCTTGATCCATTTAATAAAGCCGCATTAATGTGATGCTTACACACAAAGAGTTTAATACTGTTACTCTTATACTACAGACATTTTACTTCTTAAGACGTGTTTTTATACTCATATTCTGGCATTTACAGTAGATTTTCCTGTCTATGACAAACTTTTCAGCCCAAAATAAAGACTCAGATGATGAATTTCATTTCTCTAGTATCTGGAGCTGATGGAGAGCAAAGGTGAAGACATTTGGGCAAGCTTTTATCACCCAGAATGGTTTCTTACATTCAAACATTAATTTTTACCTGTAGTCCCTGTTTTTTATTTATTTATTTATTTATTTACTTTTACTTTAGCCAGTTCCCACCACTAAAGGTGAAAGGGGAACAATGTTTCTGCCTCAGCTTTAGCAAACACAAACATGTCTAACTCAGTCATTTTTAGATATATTGAGTTTAAACTTGATGTGGTAGTGGATGGGGCTCATTGCTCACACTTATTCTGAAGGCTCGCAAAATACATGTGTTTGACATGAAAGGTGGTGAGCAGTATACGTTATTTAAAGGAACGTTAGTAACCAACAGTTGCTAAAACCAACAATTAGCAGAATGGTAGCTAAAAGCTAATGTGCTGAAAAAGATTTCAAAAGAACAAATCTTTTCAAGGATTTGAAGAATTTTCTATTCATTCATGAGGAGACAGGTATAAATAATTTCCTGCAAATAGGATTTAGTGTAATGGGGCTTTTTATTTAATTTTATTTACATGTATTTATTTTGTATAGGATGGGTTAGTTGGGCCTAGATTTTATTTTCTTTGTTTAATAATCTAAAATGACTTTTGTTGGGAACTGGTGTCATGAAGACACTGAAATGATCATATTGGAAAATGAATACTTCAGAAATACAAGACATCCTTCCTGGAAATGATATTCAAGGATGGAACAGTAACTGATACAAGAACATAACTTGAGTCAGCAATATCCTCCTTATCATCATCATCATGATGAATCTGCATTTTCAGTTCTGAGTCAAGACCATGAGTTGTCTTTAAAGTTAAAAAGGAAAACAAAAAGACATAAATATTACACTTGCTCGTATTTGTTCTTTAGATAAATTCCTAATCTGAAAAATGACCAAATCTCATGTTTGTGTCAGTAGAAAATGAATCTGCAGCTTTTGTTTTGAAGTCGGGCATCAAAAATCATTGGCAAGACAGATTCCTCTAGACTTCATAAAATCATATTTCTCATCAGACGGGGGTTGGATTAGAAAACTATTTCTTAGAAGTTTGAACTCACCATGAGACTGATCAAGAATTCACCATCAACAAAACCCAAAACCACCACAGAATGCAAACGTTTCCTCCCCATCTGCAGCTTTCTACCGATATGAAACCAGATGGTGGCTGGGAAAAAAGCATTGTGTGAAAAAGTAGCACCAGGATAGACTTTCATTTAGGAAAATCAGAAGTGCTATGTTAAAAATTAGACATAGGAGGTTTATTCTGTCTGTGAAGCAAAGTGAGGACATTGTCTATATTTTTCTACACGTTCCAGAACAGTAAATTTTAACTACTGTATCACTGTTATAAACAGCTGTTTGTATGAGTCAGTTTGAGCCTGTCAGGTGTAAGATAGTGTATTTTTTTTAAGTTTGTTTGGTGTGAGTTTGCAAATGATGGAACTAATGAGTTATTCATCAGCACATTGAAAATATCAATAAGCAGTTTATCTTATAGTATAAATACCTCACAGCAGGTAGCATTTTGAAACTGAACAATCCCAGAAAAGGCAACAATATGTCATAGCTTATGTCCTATGAAAAACAAACATTGGTATACTCATTTTTACAACGAACACATTTTAAGTAAAGAAGCCTAGCGTTCCTTGAAAGAATGCATATCGCCCACCCACTGCTGTTTATGTCAAGGTGTTAAACTCAGCTCATCTTACCATGAGAAGAAATGAACTAGGTATGTCATATTTTGATAACAGGCAGATTCTGCGTTTGACACTGTGTCCACAGGGCCAGCAGGGGAGCAAGTAACTACAGTATATGTAATGTGGCACTTTTGGAAAGTACCCTGGCAAATGCAACAACCACAACACAAATTGGTATGTATAGGACTTAACCTTAGCAAAAACCTTAGCAACCTTAGCCAAAAAAAAAAAAAAAAAAAAAAATCAACCTGTAATGATAATGTACTAAGTCATAATATCTCAAGAACCGTTGTCCTAAAGCATTGCCGTCAGAATAATCAATCAAAAACCTTTACAGTAATCCTTCAAAGTGCTACCTCTGAGACACGTAAAACTGATCTGAATATAGGAAGAGAATTAAATGTCGAACGAAAAGGCAATGCATTTCTACGCTTTATCTTGTATAGACATTGCAGTTCTTTAAATGTGGAAGGAATAGATTAAAATCAGTTAGTGATAATATGTGTAAGAGTGATCATACAATAAGAGCTCAAAACAAACAGGGTGACCTTTTAAAATAACAACCATGTCCAGAGCTTCACAGATTATATTCATGCATCTCGTGCATTTTTCACCAAGTGATGAGTGGTGCTTGTGGAATCTCTTTGATGCCCCCCAGTGGATTTAATGGGAAATGTAACATGGACGTTGTATGTCTATGGTCTGTATTACACGCAAAGAAATGTATCAGAAAACAAAAGTTAAAGAAAACTCAAAAATATATTTTAAAATAATGGACTAATTTATGTAATTTGATTTTTTTTCCCCTTCGCATCATAATCATAATTTTCAGTCAAATCACAGATAGTTTAGACACATACAGACAATGAGTGGCAAAAAAAAAATCGCATTTTGTATTTGTATAAAACGAACCAGCACAATTGTCAGTGGTTACGTATTACTGTATCTAGCAATCAATCGATTTTGTTCCATGTTTTAATAACCGAAAAATGCGGTTTTTCCCAACACCAATCGATTGTTCATAGTCGATTGATCAGGGTCGAAACTTGCTGTGCAGCGGGCGGCTACTCACGTCTGAGTTGTTTACAATTTGTCTCTGGCCAAACATGACAGTTGGAGCTCGAAAATTCTAAATATGTATTAATTGCCTTTTTTAAACAACGTCATTAATCGATAAAGCTGTGTTTTTAGATTTTATTTGTTTTGTTTTTTTTATCTGTGAGTCGATACTCACTAAAGCTAGTTATTTAGCTAGCTAACGTCTCCATTGGGAAACAATGACAGCAGCTAGCAATAGCTACCTTGCTGCCAAAGGACTGGATATAAGTTTAGCTGCCTTGCAGCGACAAGACCCTTATATAAATAATATCGTGGACGTGGCCAGCCAAGTAGCCCTATATACTTATAACAACAGGGCAAATGAGTGGGTAAGTCTAAAGACCTGTTAAATATGTCATATGCTAACTTAGCTTAGCTTCACCTGCCTAGTAGGCGCGTTTTGTGTCACTACAAATACTGTACAGTACATAGATTTAGTGGCGTAAACAACGCGGAGTTTTTAAAGTTCAATTAAGTGTTAGTTTTTTTTTAAGGTTATTTTTCCGGATTTTTTTTAATTTTTTTTTATTTATTTAACTTCTCTAAAGACGAAAAAGATTTGCTGTGATAGTTAAAAAGTTACACTTGTCAGTTTGTTGTAAGAGTTATCAGTTTTTGTGTTTTAACAGAATAAATGTCTGAGACAGACGTAACCAAACATTAATGACCAAACATTAATGAGACTTTTTATTTACTAATAATGTTTTTGTTTTTGCTACTTTTAGGAAAAGACAGAAGTAGAAGGTACCCTTTTTATCTACACAAGGTAATATAATCATTTCAATTGGTTTTATTATTCAGTAGTTTACTGTAGTATTTGTTTATTTGATTTTTTTTTTTTTTTTGCTTATTGTGTAATTTTATTGTCACCTGGGTAAATTTTGTACTTTTTGCTAATTACAATGCATAGAAAATGTTTCTTTACAATTATCCACAACTGGAACTTAGTAAAACAAGTAATATTTACATTATGACAATAATGACCAAGTCATTGCATAGCTAAATTCAGCTTGTTTTCAGTTTGGCATGATCTTATAAATTATGTTCTTTACTGAGATTTCCTGTACTTCAACCTCATTTAATATCAGGTTGGCATCTCCCAGACATGGATTCACCATCATGAATAGACTCAGCATGGAGAACTTGACCGAGCCCATCACAAAAGATCTGGATTTCCAGCTTCAGGACCCTTTCCTGCTTTACCGCAATGCACGATGTAAGGCTTAATGCACTTTCTTGTTTATCTTAGTTTTTAGTTTTCTTGTCAGTGTCATATTATTCTGCAGCAAGAGTGCTGACCAAGACTAGAAAGAGGGCTCACATTATTCCAATTCTAAAGTCCTTACACTGGTTTCTTGTTAATTGAATGATTAATTATAAAAATTGTTTTATTGGTTTATAAGGCGAGGTCTTCCACGGCCGAGCACTGGACAATGCCACAGAGACGGTTTTGGTTTATGAATCGGACGACCCCTCAGATCCTTGTTCCTCTCTTTAAGGTGTTCCACAGAGCAGATCAAAAGCTACTAGAGCTATTTTTGTCTGCTGTGAAGAATTTTGAATTGCATTTGACCTCTATGAAAGGTGCTAAATATGACTGATAAGCCAAACTGAATCTCTACTAATGACATCAGTCTCTCATTTCATTGTGAATTGCTGTGTTTTGTATACTTTTTGTACTACTACTCAGTGTACTACCTTGTAACATTGAAACAGTTTAGATGAGTAAAACCTTTTTTGCTTCAGAGTTAATAGCATAATGGCAGGGTCATAAATTACACAAACCAAAATGAAAGGTTTAGGGGTGTCATGAGGAAAAACGAGAGAAAGTCGACCTAGAGAAATATCAAAAGAGTTCACTTAGTCTGCTCCTGAAACTTTTTGTGATTATCATTTTCTTTGCTTTGTTTTTTTTTTTTTAACATCTTAAAAAAAAACGAGTCCAGTTTCAGTATTTGTGTCAAATTTGCTGTAACTTATGATTGTCGTGTAGATCAGTCGCAGCACTTACAGTCTATCATTAACTTTTCTAAACTCCCCTTGCTGTTTAAACTGCCATCAAATTGTGCTCCTGAGATTGCTTGTAACATTTCTCAGAAGCCAAATGTGATATTTATGTGACTTTCAAATGAGGTCATGTCTCAAGGAAAAGGGAGCATGTTAATTTACTGCCGCAGCAAGGAAGTCTGATAATGTTTTAAACAAGTAATATGCAGATCATTGTAAGGGGATCTGATAGTTCCATTTAAGGAACTAGGCACATTTTATCAGCCCAACTTTCACTGAGACGTCCATATGGCTCCCACTCACACAATCACATCTCTAAGTGTGCCTGTGGGACAAGAGTCTGACAACACTACAAAAGCAGCCAGCAGAGATTAGATAAAACACAACCGTCACTGAAAATCTAAACACACACCAATGCAGAAGTCACTGACAGACAGAGACTCCCCCTGCCGCCTTCTGTATCTTTAGACTCTCCATCGGGCTCTGAAAAAGGCAGGTGGAAATGGATTGCTTATGCCTGCTTTGATCTCTGCACTTTGACGGTTTGCACCTTTTCTGCCTGTTTTAAAGGTACACCGAGCTAATTAAAGATGAAATGTAAGAGTGCTGACCTGTGGTCAGATCATCGTAATGGAGCAGGAGTTTTAGACATGAGACTGAATCACTTGTCGTGGGAAGGAAGTAAATGTTAAAACACTTAAAACCAGTAATCACACCACAGTTTGACTGTTTCCTCAGTTTGAAAAGAAGTATTAAGTTATGTGAGTTAAGGAGGGGGTATAAAGCAAAGCTAATGGTAGCTTCAACTGATTGCTTTGATTACAGGCTGATTGTAAAAAGCCAAAAAAAGGAGATATAAATAATTGTTGTAATCAGACTGATTTTTATCACGCACTGCCATGATTTAGACAAATTGTTAACAATCTGGATTTAGATTTAAAACATAGTACACAGTATTGCATTTGAACTGAGTAACCGCCTCTTAAATGCACAAATACACTCAAAGCAAGAGTTGCATAACAATTCGTGAACATCTTAGCAACTTCGGTCACAGAAAATGTGTTTTTCTTGGCTAACATCCGATTTGTTTGTTGGCAAGGCTTGCCAGTCCCAGTGCACTGTGACCTGTCGGTAGAGGGGTCGTGGAATCTTATCATTAGACAAACATGTAGCCCTCGGAGCTGCTGCAACTTCCTGGAATGGTGGTTGGCACAGAGCGGCACCAAATGCTAAAAATAAACAGTGGAGATATGCCGCAGAACAAGGCAAGATTCTGGGGGGGAGAAATTTAGTCTGAGCAAGACGTTATTTCACTGTCCTCTGGAGCACGAGGCTTTTAACATTCCCTTCTCGAGGCACTTACAGCCTTGGAGAAGTTGTCCATTATCTCAGAGAGCTAGTTTCCAAACCTCAGCCGTGGGAGTGCCTTGATTTTTGGCCTTTGCTGTTGAATGCATTTAATCACCTTTGATTAAGAATTTGTTTGCTTTTTATAATTAAATTTCTGTCATTTATTTCTCGTGTTTTATTCATTTTACATTGAGTTTAGTTTAAAACCTTAAGTCTTTTGAATAACACAGGTAGGGACGGTCTTACCTCCAGGTCGGACAAACGTGTATCCCAGGTCTTTCTCGGACACCAACAAGCCCTTATATCTGACTTCAGGTTCCTCCTCCAGCCTCTCATGTTTAAGCTTCGTCTGAAACAGGCCTTTCAGCATGGTCCTGCTGCAGTTTGAACAGTTACTATTTGAACCGAGCCGAATTTAAAGCACTTGAAATCCTTTTTTTCAGTAAAAATGTTGCCAGAGATGATGTAACACCACAAAACAAGACTTTTTCAGATGATGATGCACTGATGGCACTGTGTGAAAGTCCTTGAATTGAGTGAAGTTGTCTGTCCCACAGCAGAGGCACGACCTCCTTAGGCCTGGCCTACCTGCAGTCAAGCCTCAGGTAGAAGATGCAAAGTTGCCACAATGGTGTCGTCTTTGCTGCAAGTTTCAGAATCTGTCCATGTCAGCGCTTGAAAGTAGTCACAATAATTCTCTTTAAACAATAAATTGGACATCCCAGCTACCTAAAAGTCTGTTTGCATTTTTATTTTAAACCCAATCACCAACGTATTCTTAGAGTAGTTCTGCTGGTTAGATGTGGCTTACAGCGCAGTGCTGTTGTGTTGCCAAGCACAATTTAAATTCTTCTAAATCAAATTTAAATCTCCTGATACATTCAGGTTCCAGCAGCAACACGATCTTGGCTGGACTGCCTCGCTCCCTGAAGGGTAGGCAGACTTGTCTGGACTTGTGATCATTGAGTTTTCCAAATTATTATTATTTTTTTTTCAAACTAGAAATAAAAAGTGTTGTAGGAGACCTTCCAAGATTTGGAAGTCCTCACCCTTCTTCTTGTCTGTCCGGAATCTCGCTTTGCTTTTTAAGTTTTTGTGCCACAAGGTCGTTCGTTTGAGGAGGTTTTTTTTTTTTGGTTCTTGGCTGAAAACGTAATTTCAAATGTCCCTTTGTCCTTCGCTGTCCAAAATCCAGACTGGTGCTCCCCCTCTTTTCTCTTTGTACAGTTTGTATCGGTGCTACTAGTTGTAGTCCTCCTCCTGCTTTCGTTCTGCCAGGTTCACTCTCCCTTCTTTTCGGCTAAAATAGACGTTCCACAAGTAAGGAGTCAACATTCCCACCACTTTATTGCTTTCTTCTGGATTAGATGATCCTTATTATGAGAAGCTCGACAAGGACAGGTCAAAGAAAATGTCAGAAATTCTCGTCCGGCTCTTTTCCATCACTTCAGTTCAACATTTTTCCATCATTAGCAAAATTCAGTCTGTACAATATTACCTGACAGCCGGAGAGCTCCCGAGATCTATATGTTCCCATTTAGATGGATTTTATAATGCCCCCTCTCGTAACACCTCACTTCTTTCTATCCGTCCTGCTCATTTTTCTTCAATTTTCCAGCTGCCTGACCTGAGCTGTGTATATATCTCAGTCTCTGTCAAACAGCTTCATCCCCATTGAACACTAAGTGGCTCTGGCTCCACCAATCAGTCTCTCTGCAGCTACTTATTTGGTACAGAGCTGATTTCCCAGGCTCAACTTAACTCAGCGTGCATGTCTGCCTCCCCCCGCTTGGTCTGTTCCCCTCATCCTCATTGACCTCTGTGTTCTTGTCTGTTGGTTTGGGAATGTGTGTCTGTGCTAACTGTATCTACCACACATGTCATCACTTGAACCTGGTCTTTATGCATGCGTTTCTCTTTACCATTCGATTTTAAAGAGCGCCACAGTAGGTCATTTTCAGGTTTTAGCTTGTGGTCACTGGCTTTATACTCTTTTGATGCCTTCATGCTTGTTATTTCTCCTTCACTGCTTCATATTCTGCCTGAGCATGTTCTACGTTTATTCTTTTTAGGTTTACAACATCCAGCTGATCCAGCCTATTATCACATAAGCATGTCACTCTATGTTACTTAGCTATTAACCAGGCTTATACTGTATTTTCTTATCATATATGTCAAGCTCACGTTTTCATTCAGCCTTTATTCATACACTTAGTGTCAATGAGCCTCGATGACTCATTTACAAGAGAAACCTGTTTTTAACAAAGAATGATGACAACAGTAGACAATCATAAAAAGTGTATAAACTGAAAAAAAATGGAAGAAAATTATATTAATTCATCCTAACTTTATTTACTTAAATAAAATAAAAAAGAAACAAAAACAGCTACATTGTAAAATGGTGTAAAACACTAACGACAGTAACATGTCTGCGTTGGTTTTTGCCATGAACTTAGCAGATGTTGGAATATCAGTATATATTGTATATCGTGATTTATCTTAAAAAATATCGAGATATTAATTTGGTTCATATTGCCCAGCTCTAGTTCAATGTGACTTGGCCAAAACTAAATTTGGAATGAAACGTTTATCAGGAGCCTATGATGACTATCAAGTTAGTGACATCTATGCATATAAAGATCAATTAATAATCATAATAAAAATTTATTCAATTTGTACTGCACTTTACATTTTATAATCTCCAAGTGCTACAATATAAAATATCTAAAGAGAACAAAATATGGACTAAAAAAGGACAAAAAAATCTTAAAAGTAAAATAAATAAATAAACAATAAAAATAAATCTATTAATAAAAAAGATTATGCTAATAAAAAAAAATTACCTTTAATTATTGTACATCAGGTTCCCTTTCAATTGTTGGCTTCACAACCAGTTGTCTAGTAAAGGCTGTAGCTGTGATATAAAATTTTGTTTTTCCATATGGGTAGGAATGACTCACTTTGTAGTTTTAGGTGTAAATGATCATAATTCTTTATATATATA
>JARVGQ010000804.1:11566916-11581425 GCA_031762355.1 Hypsolebias martinsi | reverse complement strand
CACAAAGAAGCTGAAAGAAGCTGAACCAGAACAAAATGTGAAAGGAGCAGTAAAAGGTTGTAAACAGATCTAAAGATCTCAAAGATGTAAAATGAACTCACTTAATTTTCTATGAGGAAAAAATTGCAAAAAAGGCTAAATATTTCTAAAAGCTAAAATTGCGCCAATACCAAAAGTCATAGCACCTTTCTCCTGAAAGAGATGAACCTTTTGATTTATGATTTGTTGAATAGCACAAACATTGTGGAATAAGAAGGATGCTGAAAAATGTCTGTAAGAAAACTGGATCACAGTGAGCGTGCTTCACACAATAATGCTGTACTGATCTTTATTTTTCCTAAAGTTTAAACTATGATATTATGTTTTTAGATAGGTTTAAAAAAAAAATTGCACTTTATTAAAAAAAAAAAAAAAAAAGTCCAAACATTTGCGTTTTCTTCAAAACAACATCAGGTGCTTTTATTAAAGCGTCTCTCCGTGAAGCAGACACTCAAAGATATATTGAGCGTTATTGAGGCTTAACTCGTCTACATATTTTTGTCTTCCTCCCTCAAGTTCATCAGAGTTTTAATAAACTAAAATACACTGTAGTTCTCCACTCTTCACAGCAGGGCCTGAAAGGTAGAAGCATCCGTTGGAGTTTGAAGAAAAGTGTGTGTTTGTGTGTGTGTGTGTGTGGGGGGGGGGGGTAGTAAAAAAACTGTCTTTAAGTGTAAGCAACATGTAGAACATTTTCACAGTTTCACAGTAGAGCTGTTACAGCGCTCTCTTCAAAGCAACCAGACTCCTTTGAAAAAAGTGATAATTTTACCTCACAAATCGCGCGCTTCCCCTCGCTGCGACGCCATCAATCTTTAGATCTGCACCGGTGTGTTAAAACGACGCGCACAAACCAGACAACCGTTTGGTGCTTCCGTGTACAAAAAGAAGTGTTTTTGACTTTAAAAGTTGCTTCTTTAAATAAAAAAAATAAAACTGAATAAGGTCGTTAAGTAAAGCCTGAAGTTAATAACTTACTCAGACGTAGTCGGTGTGTGTCTGGGGAACAAATGGAAAGCATTATTTCCCTGGCAGAGTAATAAATGCTGTTAATTAGCAAGTGGAGCTTTATAAATGTGCACCTTTAAGTTCATGCAGCTTTACTGTGGATCTGAATGGGCAGCAGTTGTATCAAAGAGGATTTATTCTTTTATTTTAAACAAGCAAACTGAGCTGCTGCTAAAAATAGGACTCTGTCAACGTCTATTTTCATTTAACACACTTTAGGTCTTTTTGTTAAGATTCCTAAACGGACGTCAGGGCTGTGCTTTTTGACAGCTTACCAACAAAGAAAAAGGGGGGAAAGGAGGATTGCACCTGCCAGGGAGTCGCAGGCAAACGCTGTGATGCTGTGAGCCTGAGTGTCACGGGACGCCGGTGGCAGTCCACAATGAATGATTAATCAGAAATTACCTCGGTGTTTTCTCTCACTCACTCCTTCTCTCTTCGTGATCAACAAACAAAGGCCTAAAAGCAGGCGGCTGGTCCTCTGTCGCCTTTTATACGTTTCGACGCGCCACCTCTGGAATAAACATGGCTCCTCTGTAGTCGCTGCCGCGTGAACGTTTAAGAAACGCAAGCATTTGGGTAATTAAAAATAATCCCAGCTGCCGTGTGTTTGAGTTGTCTTCTCATATTTTGTCATACAGCACCTAAAAGGAGGTTGAGCTGTAATGGAGAGGACATGTTTGTTTATTTTGTGAGATAAATCACAGCAAACGCTCGTTTAAAGTTGAGAAACGACATCGCCGCTTTCCGTGCTCTAATTTTAGACTGAGATCATCGAAGGAGTTGTAACTATTTTCAACGAACCTTGAAAGGGGGCGGCTGTGGTTGAGCGGTTAGAGCAGTCGTCCTCCAGTGGGGGAGCTGGGGGTTTGATTCCACCAGCAGTCACATGCTGAAGTGTCCCTGGGCAAGACACTG
Organism: Hypsolebias martinsi; assembly: GCA_031762355.1. Taxonomy (NCBI): domain Eukaryota; kingdom Metazoa; phylum Chordata; class Actinopteri; order Cyprinodontiformes; family Rivulidae; genus Hypsolebias; species Hypsolebias martinsi. The sequence goes on along the minus strand of JARVGQ010000804.1, from coordinate 11,579,460 downwards.
AACCCCTCATTGCCTCTGATGTGTCCCTTCAGTGCATGAATGTGATAAAGCACTGATTAATGTCTTTAGAATGATTTGTTCAATTAGCTCTGTATAGATATACTGTAGTAGAGTGCTGTGTGAATGGGTACATGAGGACACAGATTATAGTGTGAAGTGCTTTGAATGTCTTGATAAGATAGAAGGGTGCTATATAAGTGCAGTTCATTTAACATTCACCCAGTATTCAGGCTGCATTTTAGCATTTTGTCTGCATTTTTCTATTTATAAACTATTTTTCTCTGCAGGTTCTGTGTTTCAGAAATTGCTTTAGAAATATGTTGCTATCTCACAAAATCTGGATCACCTGTCTTTCAGGCCACATTTTACAAATGACAGATTCTATGTTCAAAGTGAAGGACGTTGTGCTTTGCAGATGGTTTTCTAACTGCAAGTCACGAGAGCTAAAGCACAAATGTCTCAGTCTTGCATTTAAGGTCTTGACCAGCCATCCTTATGTTGTGAGTGACAAGTGAGAACAGGTTGCTGCATGTGGTCACATCAGCAGCCATGTCGTCTTGTTAGCACATCCGCTCGTGTCAGATGGCTAACATGAGTGGCAGCCAGGCTCCACACATGGACATTTTATTGACATGTAAATACTTGGACGTCTGGGTGACCTGGCACGTTGGAGGATCTTTTTTACTTCCCGTTTAGTCCGTTTTCATTCTGTTTATTTCAGTTCTTTAAAGCCGCAGTTGAATGCTGAAACATCTCAACTACAAGTATAAAGGAATGAGCTAGTGTGTGTGCTTATATGTGCACTTTTTCACCAGATCGGCTCATTCTAGCACAATTTTCACAGTATTTTTTTTTTTTTTCCCACAAGTCTGCACAGCTTGATTAATAGCTTTATATCTATACAATTGCATCCCTGCACTCTTTGGCTCCAAATTAAAACCCACCTAAAAACTAGAAGACATGTATCCATGTGTGAAGATGTATGTGTCTGTGTGCAATAGGAACTTGTGGTAACTCAAATAGTTAGACCCAGATGCGTTCATTTTTGTTTGCAACTGTGTGCAAGGTTGCTAACAAAGGCAGAGGGATGCAGCCAAGCTCCCTAAATCAATTTTTATGTTTTATTTATTTATTTGTTTTTCACACTGGAGCGAGGAGCGACTCTGCAACATTGCATACATAAATATGCACACCTTATGTGAGGAGCTTGAAAAATAAAACTGCATGTGTTGACAGCCACACGCTGCAAAAATGCATTTGTATGATATACCCCATGTGAGATTAGTCAGCTAGTAGGTGACTAAGCTGCACACGAATATGCTCTGTACGGGTTTGTTTTGTTTTTGAAATATAAGACTTTGACTCTGAAATTAAAATCTATTTTAGGATGACCGCCTTCGGCTCTGTTTGGACAGAGACAGACGTGAATACTGGCACCAGAGGGATTTGAAACTGGCATTTGCCTGCTATTTTTATTTATTTGCATTATCCTGCTATTTTAATTGCATATGAAGTTGAGTTCACCGCCTTTGCAGTGCAGTGTATTAATAATGCTGTTCATATACGTGCAGTTTTTTAATGTAATCTAAAAAAAAACACATGTGTTAGTTGGAATAAAATTTGATTAATTTCTTCAAAAATCATTCAATAAAACGCCAAACAGAATGCTCAAAATGACTGAATGGTTTAGTTAAACTCATAAGGCTGAATTGAGCTACTGCCCTAAATATAATCAGGTAATGACCTAAATGTTGTTTTTTTTAACAATCAACTGTATAAAGGCAGCCGAGCTGCATTAAGAGAAGCATAAACACCCAGAGGCATCACAATAACTGGAAAATCTTATAATCACCCCACAGCTCCAGCAAGTTCATCACTTTGACATTAGACTTTTGAAAACAGGGTTGAAGTTGACACTGTGTCATGCAGCAAGTAACAAAGCTGCACGCTAACCAGTGGCTTCAAACCGAGAATGAATTTAAAATAACTAAAATGACATAAGATGATGTGAAGGTCATGCTAAAAAAAATAAAAAAAAAAATAAAAAAAAACGAACAAGCACTATAATGCTACTTTTCTGCTAAATCCAATTAGAAAGTATATCCATATAGTTTACAGTGTGTTCATAGAAGGGGTTTTCCAAATGTTTTTGTAGCTTTTAGCAGATAACACGTAATTAAAGTTAACATCTGTGGTTGCAATGCACCACTGTAATGTGCAGCAATTTTAATGTGCAAAGACCTGCAGAAGGCATGAAGTGATAAGTAGCTCCGCTTAAATAGGAAACATGGTGGAACCTTTGCCGTATTTACATTCACTAAAACCAGACTTGATCTGCACATGCAATTTGAATTCACCTAATTTTGCAGTTTAGCTGTATATAGAAATGAAAGTTTAGTTTCTGTGTTGTGTTTTAAGATGCTTCGGTCAGTTTATTTTGAGTCTATGCTAATTTCTACTCGCCTCCTGCAGGCTTTGCTACAAAACCCAAACATCCCTGTCAGAATATATTCACTTTATTCTTTTTATGCCCCATGAAAGAGCCGAAAGGCTCACATTTTCAGCACTGTGCACTTTTACCACATCATGGATGTCTTATTAATTTCCAGAAATAAAGTAAATAATTTTAACTGGTCCCAGTTTACTTTTTGATGCTTATAACAGTTTATCTGTAACATTAGACACATACTTAAAAATATGGATGAATAACACCTGGCACTCCCTACAGACTTACCTGTTCAGCAGATATCTCAGGCAGCACCAGTATTATAGCACTCTGTCGTCATCCATTCATCCAAAATTGCCGTTCGAGACGCAAAAAGAATCAAAAATTGTGAAACACCGAAAGAAAGAAAAAATCCATCCATATAATTGTGGTCAAATAAATGAAATAATAATCCTTCCTTTAGTAAAAAGCCAAGACCTCAGTGAATTTTATATACATATATATATATATATAAAAAGAGAAACTGTTTTTTAAAGAGGGATTTTAAGGAAAAAAGAGGTGAAGAGGGGCTTAGAGGAGCAAGAGGAGAGAAAAGAGGATGAAATCCTTCGATGGAGAGGGCTGGAGATAGTTAATCCTTTCCTTCTGATCGTCTCCATCTATGAATGACATGTCCGGCACTGTCCTGCTCGCTGGCTCGTGCGCTGCCGTGCATCTGAGGAGCGTGCGCGTTAAAGGAAGACGGGGAGCGTGTCTGAGGGGGAGAAGGAGCAACAACGGCATTAGGTTGCTGGCGTCACGCGCTTCTTCTTCCAGTGCATCGCTGTGTTTGTGATTCCAGCACTCAGCGCGCGCCACAGCGTATTTGTGCGGATTTCCAGCGTGTCCTTAAAGTGCCGTGCCCTCTCCTGTGTGTGTGTGTGCAGGAGGAAACATGTGCGTGTTTGCGCCTCGTCAAATATAGTAACATTAGTGCATGCTGCCTCTGTCTGCCTGCAGCTCTCCAGCAGTGACAGGGAGGTGGAATAGAGAGGGAGTGAAAGCTGAGAGAGGGATGAGGGGAATTAGAGAGGAGGTTCGTCCAAAAAAAAAAAAAAAAAGGTGGGAGTGAGATGGAGGCAGAGGACAGTGAGGGATAAGGTTGATGGAAGAGAGGGAGAAGAGGACGATGCACGATAGAAAGCTGTAACAGCTGAGGTAGGGAGGGATCCAGTGATTCCAGTGAAGACAAGAATCTCCCCCTTCCTCGTGGGCTTTTCTCCTCCCTCCATTTCTTCTTCTTCTTCTTTTATTTTATTTTTTGTCTCCTCACGTCTCCTTTCATTTTCATTCTGTTCCCTGTGGCATCTTTTGGATCGGCTGCCTGTGTGTGTGCTTGCATTTGAATGGGTGTATTCTTACATCATCACGAGAGTAATATCCTCTAGAGGTAAATGCAACATACTTTTGGTTTAAGACAGAAACACATGGGTTTTAATGTTCTAGCTAATGATAGTGTTGGACACAGTTATCAATTTGCACAACGGGTAGAGGTGGAGGGTGATGTGTAATCGTATGTGTTGGGGAAGTTATGGCTCGATCAGGGGATTTTGTTTGTTTGTGTACACACCATATAACGACTTGGCTGCTCTCCTTCACATGGAGTGAATCATGGCTGACACACAGATTCACAATATGCCGTTAATGAGCATGTGAATCAATTGGCACAGTTGGCAGCAGTTAAATGTGAGAACTACTCACCCGTAACAGTTTTTGTCTATAGAATTTAATAGCAGTTTTCAATCAAGATGGCAGCAACAGGCAGATTTTCTCACTTTTATATTTTTTGCTAATATGTTTGGTAATATAGGCTACACGTTAACCGTACTGCTGACATTCACCTCCTGCAGCTTCACTTTTGAAGGGTCCTTGAGTAATTCATCTGATGTTGTCAGCCTTGAGGCCGTGTGCAGCTCACGTCATGTCTGACCTTCCTGTTGTTGGTAAGGCACGAAAAAAACGTTTCTTGACAACGTGTGCTGTTCGAGTGAAGATTATTTTGTTTCGATAGTGTAGGACTTGACAACCAGTAAATTGGAGGTTATAATGCATGTCAAAAATTGTATTAAACCACTGATCTTAGATGCTTAAACCTAACCAAACTTTAGTGCAGGTATGTGAACCTTTGGAGATAGGGGTGCAGAGGGTGCTACAGCATCACTTGATGGCTGCCAGAAGACAAGGATGTCCAAATATAAAATTAATGGATTCATAAAACAAGTCTAAACTGATTTGTTTTTACTGTATATGGTGAAATTCTAGCATATTTTAATTTTGTGTATACTTGAGTTAAACACAAAACACACAAAGCAGTGGGCATATTAGCATTAGGTAATGATTGAAATTTTATTGATATTACCTCTTCAAAGTATATTGTACATAATAAATATTTTTTTACAAAATTTAAAAAGGAGAATATGTTTAAATTAAAAAAAATATGAAATATGTATAAATGTGTGCAATCATTCAATATCACTTTGTATAAAAACAACATGTAATGTGAGATTATCATAAGCCTCTCTTTACAAGTCTACTTATACACTTGGTGGCGTTTACCCAAGTATTTGTTCAGATCAGGTAAAACTATTACCTGCTCCACTGCCTGCTGCAGGAACATACACAGTAAATACCATCTGATCATTAGTTCTCTGGTTTCCTGTTCAAGATGCAGGCACCGTGCAGGTTTTATGAATTTAGCTCTTGCCAAACAAAAAGCCTGTTTTAGCTGCCAGTAGCACTCGCCAGAACTGGCTCGAATGCCTGAAAAAACAATAAAGGTTCAATATGCTGTCATCCAGAAAAGTTTTTTGTGTGTGTGTGTGTTGAATGCAATATTTCAAAGTAAAAACAAAACTTTCTTGGCAGTGCCAGAGTGATGATGATAGCGTTGAACTCAGTGACGCATTTCTTTATTCAGTGCAAATAAAGGCATCTAACTACATAGTAACGCGCATGGATTCTACACTTGCATCTAGTGTTTCATCGTTTAACCTTCTTTCCCAGTGACCTTGCAGTTTGCAGCAAATAAAACGCTGAAGTCTGGGATGTAACCTGAAAGCAATTTTTGATGAATGAAATGAAAAGCTTTCATGCGTCAAGCTCATCTTTGTGATTAGGCTCTTACGCTGGCTTCAAAGAATCATAATGGTCCCGGCCTTTCAGTATTGTAAAAATCCATCAAATCTTTTCTTGTCCTGCTACTCCCTGAGCCGCACATCTTGCAAAAGATAATAGGAGTTACAATAGTTGTTGCTTAAAATATTCAACGCTGCAGAACTGAAAAAAGGCTTTAAAACGATGCACTAATTGGAGAAAAACGCTCTCTTTCTCAGTTATTGTTAAGGAGGATATTTTTAATAACAGAATGCAAAGTGGGTTAGATATTCAAAAGAAAAGTTAACTTTTTGGGATTTTGTTTTGTTGTTCCATTGGCAAAGAAAGCATCTGGCACAGCAACCAGAAGTGACCGCACCTCCTGCCAAGGCACTTTTTATAGCGAGGTCTGCTTCATCAAAGATTCAGAAAAGGCGTATTAGGAAAAAATATTTGTGGCAATTTTTTGTAGCAAAAACATGCATTTATAACTGTTCTAAATGTCTATTTTTATATTACCCAGCAATTCACTGTCAGATAAATTTATAACATAGCTGCAGAAATACTGCTTTTTATTTATTATCCTGGACTCATGATTAAATAGCAGCAGTTGTTGCTGTCTATTGCTTCCAATATTGATGATGTATGAATTTAACTGCAGTCTGCTGCCTCAATTATAAACTCCCTTATATGGATGATCATCGCCACCCCCTTTATTTATTTTTATTCCTTGGAGCCTGTCTTCTTTCCTCGCTCTCTCTCTTCCTTTGTTTCTCACAGTCAACCATGTGTTTTGTAATTTACTCTGCTGTTGGGTGTCAGTAATGATGAATTGATCCAAGGTGTTGCATTAAAATCCAGACAGGGTTCTTGGGGAATTTAATTTGTTCTTTGTGTCATCCCAAGTGTCAGGTGTGTCTGTAATTTTTGTTGCAAGTTTTATTTATTGCGGCCACGTCAGCCTTTTGTTTCAAGTTTTAACTTTTAGCAATGTTCAGTCAGGTCATATGGAAGTTTTTTTCTTTTGATGTGATGTTTCGCCCTTCATCCGAAGGACTTCTTCAGTCCGAGGAGCCACAAACAAACAAGTCCCACCAATACTACATTCCCACAGTGCGGAAAAAAAAAACAGTTTGCTGTTGATAAGATGGCTTCTGGGGCCCACCCTCTCCCCAGTCAACTCCTCTGAGGCAATCATGCCAAATTGGTTCAAAACACCAAAGTTCAAGCTCAGTAATCCAGGTACAAATCCAACATTGTTCAGTCAGGTCATCCGGATGGTTTCTTTCTTTTGCTGAGACATTTTGTCCTTCATCCGAACGACTTCTTCAGTACGAGGAGCCACACACAAACTGGAGTCCCACATGACGGGGGAGAGGATGGTCCCCAGAAACCATCTTATCACCAGCCAATTGTTTTTTCCCCCACTGTGGAAGTGTGGTATTGGTGGGACTTGTTTGTTTGTGCCTCCTCAGACTGAAGAAGTCCTTTGGATGAAGGACAAAACGTCTCAGCAAAATGACCTGACTGAACTTTGTTGGATTTGTACCTGGATTATTGATCATGAGTTTTGGTGTTTTAAGGTTTAAGGTTTTATTTATTTGTATTTACACTTCATTTTATTTTATTTTTGCTATTTTTGGAAATAACTGGGACCCTATGTACATAATTTCATTCCTCCTCATGTACCACATGTGATGTGAATGACAATAAACTTGACTTGAACTTGTGAGTTTCCTCACATCAGCCTGCATTGCTCAAACCTTCAAGTCAAGTCAAATTTATTTATAAAGCACATTTAAAACAGCAGCTGTCCCCAAAGTGCTTTTCCAACCTTGACAGATTTATAACAAAGTACTGTATCTAAACTTTGTTTTTGAAAAGTAATACAACGTCATCTAGGTTTGTGATCTATCTTCCTCTCAGATTACAGTACACAATAATCATGGCTCTAAATGTATTTTTTCCTACATGGGGAATGTAAAACCTGTGAATAACTTCAGTACAACGCCATATTTATGTTGATTTTGCACTAATAACTTTACATGTCTGTCTATATTCAGCCTCATAATAAAAAAGACAAATATTCATCTTTAAAGAAACACAAACTTGTATAACTCAAGGAGGCATGTCAGTTCTGTATGAGAAACTCAATGTTTCAGACCACTGTTTTTAATGCAGTTTTCTTGCAATCTGTCACTGCCGGATAAATTAAGTAGTTTGGGATTATGAGGCATTTTAGGTATACACACGCACACACACACACAAACTCTAGGTTTATCCCTTCTGCAGAGCCTCGTTAATTTGGTCGAGCTGATTTGTTCTGAAAGGCACTAAATTCATCACAGCCAGACAGATGGTGGAGAGGGATTTCCTGGAGAAGAGGGAAAGTGCTCAGTGGAAAGAAGATGGGCACGAGATGGAAGGGAAAAGAAAATGTACAAGGTGTAGAATTGGGGACGTAAAGAAAATGAAAATAAAAAAGAGGGAGTACAACAGCTGAGCATTAGTAATAAGGCCTTGTAAACAAACACGGTTTTCCTGCAAACTGTAAATGTCACAACATAGACTTGGAATACTGTATTTAAGAAAAGTAGAGCAGAGTCTGTATATGAGCATAAATATTAAAATCTGTCACCTTGAAACTCTTTGCTTTTACTATCTAAAGATTACTTACTTAAATCTTTGTCATGTACAGTATTTTCATTCCTGTTCCTTACTCTTTACGTATGAGAACACATCAGAAAATTGTGGAATTTGAAACAATATTAGTCTATAAATAAAAGGGTTGAACCCAACCTTATTGAAGATGGCCGCCATGACTCATCATCCCTCCAAAATACCGTATTTTTCGGACTATAAGGCGCATTAGGCAAAACAATTTCATTTTGACAGATTTTTGAGCACCAAGTGCCACATAAAATCAGTTCAAGGTCAATAAGCGCATCCAGAATTACCATATTTTCCACCGTACACGTCGCACCATCTAACTTTTGCTTAAGAAATGCACCTTGATCGTCAAATCAGCTGTATTTCAAAAGCTGATACGCGGAAGTAAACGCGTGCACGCGACGAGTCGCTGTGCAAATTTAACAAGATAAACACCTCGAAACAATTAGTTGTTTGCGCAACTTTATAGTAAAGGTGTGTCTCAGTCTAACGTTTGCTTAATAAAAGAACTTGACGGTCAAATCAGCTGTATTTCAAAAGTATTCGCTGCCTCGGTGCTCTGGGAGCACGCAGAGGGAGGAAAAAAGGAAGGAGAAACGCTGCACTTGTCTTCGAAATTTAACAAGAAAAGCACCTACAACAATTTGTTTTCTTGAAATTATAGCAAAAGTGTGTCTCAGTTGAACTTTTACTTAAAAATGCACTTCAATGGTGAAATTAGCTGCATTTCACCAGGGCAGTGCAGCGAAATGAAGCTGATTTGACAGTTGCTCCAAGCAGCGAGCAGAACAAAGGTGGAAGACTATGGCAAGCCGATTGTGTCATTAATAGCTGGTAAAGATTCTCAGTCATCCAGGACGTGGTAAATTCAAAAAAATTCAAGTCAAAACCAATAAAGTGTCATAAATAAAGTCCAGTTGTTTTTATCTTGAACTTTTTGAATTTGTCATTATAGCCACTTTTACTTATTACATGATACAATGGCATGCCTTACTACTCTGCTGAACTTACTACTCCGAAAATGGTAGTGTTCAATATTTTCAGTCAAAATAAATGAAAACAGTCATATTTCAGCCAAAATATGGTTTATAAATATGGGGGAAAAATCCATAAATATGTCGCTTTGGCCCATAAGTCGCAGGGCATGTAAATTATGCAAAACAAAAGTGACTTATACAGCAAAAAATACAGTAATACCGGTACATAAGACACACTGGATTATAAGGCTTACTGTCAGTTTTTGAGAAAATTAAAGGATTTTAAGTGTGCCTTGTAGTCCAAAAAATATGTTAGTTATAACCCAGCCAGTCTTATAGTTGTTGAGCTAAAATGTCGTGTGATGACAGCTGAGAGTCGCCTTCAACACTTACTCTGAACAGAATATCGTTGTTTAAAAGTTTGGCATGTACGCATTCCTTAAAGAAGTGTTAGTTTAAAATAATGATTGAGTCATTAGGATTTACGAACACTTGGGCCTCAAACTGATCACCTCCTGAGATTTTTTTTTCGGCTCGGTTGTGCAAGTATATTTTTAAGGATTATCATCTTCCAACATGAGGATATGGAAAAACACAGCAGCTTGAATTCAGTGTTCTTCGTGTCTCTCACACACACGAGAACATGTTTTTTCCGGTCTCTCCTCTATGAATGATTTAGTGAGTGTGCCTCCAACAGGGCCGCTGAAGAGGGCTCAGAAACTAGGTTAACTTAAGGTAAGCTCCACTGGTTTAAAAGGCCCACACATACACTGAATGCCTCCAGAATTTGTTTCCATTTTTCAGCGGCAGATCATCCGTTCTAGCAATATTACCTCTATTCTGTCCGCTTCAGGTTTTGGTCATGATCTGTCTCCCTCCTGCTGTGCAATGATCCGTTTCAGGTTTTCAATTTTTTGTTATTCATGTCTCAGCATTTGCTGCTTTTATCTCTGCTCGTCAGACTGTGCAGAAAATATTTGCAGCCTTATCATGTGCTTTTCCTGCATAATTAAGGTCTAGACAGTCAACATCCTGCTACATTTTTAATTAAAAACAATCACGTGGCTCTGCCTTGTTGCCACGTTCGCATCCTGAACGTCTGAAAAGTTGATAAAGAAACACTCCTGTTGAGAGGAGGAGGAGAGGGAAGAGAGGTTGAGTCATCCTCACTTTGTCCAATCGCTGCTCTCTGCCTGTTGCTTTGGTAACGTGATGGTGCAGCTCCTGAGAGGTTAGTGAGCGGTTTGCACAGAGGTGTGCGAGGTGTCGTGCAACTCTGAATCACAAAAGCAACTGTAGCACAACTCAAGGGTTAAAGGTCAAGTTGTTGTGGGATTTGTCTTTCAGCTGATGAACTGATCCACATCTGTGTTCAGTGTACGCATCCTTTTCTTACCTTTTGCAGTGCGTTTGTGTAAATCCGATTTTGCAGCATTTTCTTTGCTGGCTTGAAAAGACAGTTTGTCGCTTGGCAACGTCAGTTTTATTGATCAGAAGTCAAAGTTTCCAATGAACGCTGCTGCCTCCGGGAAACAAAACGGTAATTTTGATGTTTGAATTTAAAAAGTAACTCATTTTTGTTTGATTGTTTGAGGAGCACATTTCATTTTGTTAGGACTGGGAAACCTTAAAAAAAAAAGACTTGTAGGAGGAATACATATTCAGATAAAGGAGGCTTTTGCCAGGTTCAGTGACCAAACATGACAGTGATACGTGTTCTCAAACCAGCTGTTAAACATTTTTTTTTACCGTTTGTCCTATAATAGATGGATAATCCAAACCTTTGTTAAGCAAATGTGAGTTGATTCTGAACTTGGTTTTGTTTCATGTCTGAACTGGACTGAACCAATGTGGATGTTACAAGCAACCTACAAACCCATTGACAACCTTTTGAAGAAAACTGGACATCTAGATAATTTGAAGGAGTGCATATTGCCCACCATGCTTCATGTTAATGTTTTAAACTAAGATCATCTCATGATGAAAAGGGACAAAGTTAAACTGTTTTTGCCTGACATTGTAGATAATGTGTGCAGTTCCTTTCAATATTCATATTGTTGATTAGAACAGTTAATTCCAAAGTTTAAAGTCGTGTGCTATCAATTTGTGCTCAAAGTACAAGTTGGAATGACTCCCAGCTGCTACCACACTAAATTTTAATTCAGTCTCTGCAAGATTGATAGAGATTTAGCTATTTTTGTGTTGGCTAATGTTGGCCATCTTGACTTGGATGCACTAAAATATTTAATTTCTCAAAGTTTGGTTAAAGTCTGTTCAGTTGGTGAAGATATTTGCTGACATGAGACAAACGCACACAGGCACAGTAAAAAAAACATTATTGTCTTTTTCTCCCTTGTTCTATTGTGTCAACTGCTAAATATTTGACATTGGCAGCTACAAACTGTAATTATGTGATTGTGAGACTGGCAGACAAAAACACAAATTGCATTTGTAAGTGAGAAAGCTGTAATCTGTGTGTGTTTGTCGATCTGACAGAGCCGACATGTGCAACTGTGTTTGTGCAACAGAAAAGAGAGAGAGGCACAAAGGAAACAGACATATAAGTTTGACATCTGTTCAGATAAACTATAATCTTGTTGTCCACACTCGCTTCAAATAAAGCTCAAGGGTTTCTCCAGCTCAGCTTTGGAGAAGTTCTCATTTCCCCTTCCTGTAACACACGCTGATCGGTTCAAAAACATGATCAAAAACACTTGAATATTCATTCAAACAGTGATTTAAATAGTCTCAAACATGTACAATCTTTAGAGATAAAGTATTTTTTACTAGTACATCGAAGTATAAATCGAGTGAAGAATGATATGAGGGGACTGAGGCGTATTGTTGATTCTACCTATTTGATTAGCAGCATTACTCTTTATATCTTTAGAAAATTCTGATTTAATTCCTTGTAGTAGTTTGTTGTAGTAAGAGGTCTAGGAGAATGATTCTCGCTTGGGGTGGGGTGCAAGAGGTTCCAGGTTAAAATCCCGGACGAGCCCCCAGTTTGTTATGGCCTTACTCAAAGACCATTATAAGTGGGGAAGCATACAGGATTAACCAAAAAAAAGGTTTATTTTCAACTAAACTTAAATTATTCTTGGGACGGAACTGTCATAACATTATGACTACTGCCTGCTATGATACATAGCATGCATCAGTTTCTTACCATGCCACCACAGTCAGCCACCTTACAAAACACAAAAGTGGTTAATGCTATCTCAGTTAGACAGATGCTGATCATTTTTTTTCCCCAATAGTGTAGATAGAAAGGAAAGAAAGAAAGACCACAAAACAACAACAACAAAAAAATTATATA
>JARVGQ010000804.1:11528842-11542098 GCA_031762355.1 Hypsolebias martinsi | reverse complement strand
TACTGACTTACTTCTGCTAATTTCAGATCATTATGCTCCTTTCAGCTAATTTTTGAAAGATTCAGATATTTCTGCTATTTCAGCTACTATTTAGCTGTTTTGGGCTAATTTTAGCTTTTTCAGCGATTTCCACAATTTTTTAAATCAATCCAACTTTTTTCAGCCTAATTAAGCAAAAATGTGCTCTCTCCACTTCCTTCTGGTAATATAAGTTTCTTTTAGAATTTGTTTTAGCTATTTTTCAGCTATATTTTGCTAATTTCAGCTTTTTTCCAGATAGTATCCACTTTTTAGTGCTCATTTCTGCTTCTTTCAGTCTAATTGGGTAAACGTGTTCTTTCTGCTTTCTTCTAACTTAAGCATGCTGTACATTTTCAGCTACCTTTTTGTTTAGCATTTTGCCATTTTCAGCTAATTTCAGCTGTTTTTAGATAAATTCAAGTAATTTTTGGCAATTTCTGCTACGTTCAGCCTAATTAACTTTTTCTGCCAATTTAAACTCCTTTCAGCTTTTTCTGCTATTTTAACTACTTTTTAGCTGTTTTGTGCTAAACTTAACTTTTTCATCTAATTCCACTTTTTTTTAGCTCATTTCAGCTCTTTCCACTTCCTCATAGTTTAAGCATCTTTCTGCCTTTTCCTTTTCAGCTTTTTTTTGTGCTAATTTCAGCTTTTTTTTAGCTAATATCCTAATTTTTGTGATTATTTCTGCTTATTTAAATCTAATTTAGCAAATGTGTTCTTTCAGCTTTCTTCTGCTAACTTAGGCATGTTCTTCAATTTCAGCTACATTTCAGCATGTTTTTAGCTAATTTTGGGTGTTTTTCAGCAAGTTCTTCAACAAGAAGCATTCACACCACATTTTCGCAGGAAATGTAATTTCTCTAGTTTTAATTGGCTTCAGCTAATATAAAGAAATCTTTGCTCTTTGACTGTTAAAAAGATGTTTGAAGTGTTTTTGTCCGAGAAAAGACTTTCCTACTCGTGTTGTTCCTTCTTGACTCCGCTGTACATAACGCCTCGGTGAAGTGTGACCGGATGAGGTTTCAGAAGATTCGTAGACGCCCTGAGTCCTGCCATTCTTATCACTCACAGGTCAGCTTCTCAGTCTTAATATTCAAGCAAAAATCTTAATATGAGCATCTAATAATGCTGCGGGACAAAATCTGTGAAAAAAAAACATATTATCCAAGGGTTTAAAAAATATACTTCTAAACGAATATTTTGCATTTTGTGTGTGTGTTTGGGGGTGGGGGGTGGGGTAAAAATATGTTTTTTTTTTTTTTTTAATGCAGTAAGTATGATTCACCTGGACAAGAAAAATATATTTGACTTATTCATTGTGTAAAGTTTGATAAAATATTTGATATTTATGAGGGTCTTTTTATTGATTCATTTTGTCCTTGCAGGAGAATGCAGACGACTGTGGCGGAGCATCTTTTATTCGTCTCTCAGCCTCTCTTCTACTCGTCTGTGTCTCATTTGCTGCGCTGGCTTCCTGACAAATGAGCTGTTTCACCTTTTCACATGTAGAGGTCAATAAAAGACATGGATTTGTTTGCACGGCTTCACCTCAAGTGGATTTTTTTAGGCACATTTAGCTCCTGATGGCTACAAAGAAAACATTTGTTGATGGACCATTGATGGGGATCCTGAGCATACTTTCAAACAACTCTTATGAACTCATTCTAAAACTTTGGACCATTTTTTTTCTATGTATTGATTTTGCTATTTACTTCTTGGAATGAAAACAAAACAACATGGTTTAACACTTTCTCAGAACGTTTTGCTACTCATTATTAAATAAAATCCACTGAGATTAGAGCAGTACATGTAAGGGATTGTTTTTTTTTTTTCAGGCTTGCTTGCACTAGGACTTGGAAGTGTGGAGTTGCGTTGGCTCAGTGCCTAAAAAGATGATGATAACTTCTGTATCACCTGGATTATCAAATGGTATTAAGGTACAAAGAATGACTTGTCAGCTTTTAGGTCCCTTTTTGAGTTCTGTTTAGATTAAATCCTAATAGCTTTACAACCCTAATTAGGAAGAAGTTGGGACATTGTGCACAATGGGATAAAACACAAACCAGTGATTTGTAATTCTCTTACCGATTACTTGATTATAATGTAAACATATTTAATATTTGACCTAACTTGGTGACCAGTTTCACCGTTATTCATTCATTCACCACTTGCTCCTGCCGAGAGCGGACATCTTTCCCCTCCTCCTCTGTCCTGTCTGTGAAACTGCGTCTGAGCCTCTCGCTACAAATCTTCCAAACCGTAATTTTGTGGATCTGGTCATCTTATAATTGGATTTATGACAACAGGTTTCATGTTTTTGGAAATGTCTGGTTCCATGTTTATCAACAACAACAGCTAGTCTGGCCTGGTCAGGCTGCTGCCTGTGTGAATGTTTGCTCCGTGTCATGTCCACCCAGACTTTATTGCTTAGCGGACTGGATCGCAAAGGCCATGTGCAGCCCCTAGGACCCACGGGCAAGATGAATCAAATCTTGAGGAATATTCTCAGGCACGGCTCAGTGGTGTGTCCACTTAATTTGGACCTTTCAGAATCTACGTGAGACCAGCGAAGACTCAAGGCAGATAAAATTCAGTAAGGTTCTGCCTGTCTCCAGAACAAATGTTCATCTGAATTCGGCTCCCTCGGATGGCCTTGCAGGCCACCTTATCTCAAATAGCCTGGAGGCTCTGTAATCTGATGCTCTGCCGCCCCATCCTCCCTCCTTTCGAGGAAGTCCATTAATCAACCTGAGGGAACCAGCTGAATAAACATTCTGTCATCATTTCAGGACTCTTGGATTCTCTCGGGCGTTGTCCTTGGCCATTCCCCGACATCCCTTGAGAATGTTTACGGACCTCACCAGAGGGAACTGATGATTATTCCATCCTTTTCAGAACTTTACAGTGGCTCAAAGAGCGTCCTTGAATATTCTCACCACTCTTGTCTCCCCACCCACCCCCTCTGCAGAATGTTCTATGTCACCCTGTGTTTGTCTGTGCAGGGCATTTTTTTCATTATCAGGGTCTTTCTTCTCAGCCAAGAAGGAAAGAGTTTGATAGGATTTTTTTTTTTTTGCCTCCAATTTCCTACATGTGTTCACTTTCACTGCTTGTCTGTCTGTCTGTCTACACAGTCTCTGAGACTCAATGTGATTTATTAGTCAAAATAAAGGTTGAATGAATTAATTAATTATAACTTTTTAGGGAAAAAAATTAGATAGTTTTGAATTTGATGACAGCAACACATCTCAAAAAGTTTGGATAGAGAAAATAAAAAGAGGAACAGCTGCAACCGTTTGCAGTGCTGACCATAAATGTTGATTAAAGTTCTGTCCAGCAAAGGAGATGCCATATGTAAACACCATCCAGAAATGCTATCATGTTCTCTGGACCAAAGCTCATTTAAAATAAACTGAGGCAAAGTGGAAGCTGTTTATGGTTTGACCAATTAAAATTTGAAACGTCTCTTTTTAGAAGCCAGTTATCACATCCTCTACTAAAGAGGAGATACCAGCACACAGTTCAAAAGCCTGCCTCTCTGATGGTATAGGGGTACACTGGTTTCTCTGTCAGCAGCTGGTCTCAGGTCCTAGACATAGACAGACTGTTGATAAAAGAGGGTCTTCACGGTGGGAAACATGGCTGTGTTGCTGCTATCAAAGCCAAAATTACGTAATACAGTTAGCTATTTCTTAGTTTGTCCATGTTCCATTGTATTTATGAGATTTGCAAATCCTTGAATCTGTTTTTTTTTTATTATATTTAACACAACCTCCCAACTTTTTCGTAACTGGGGTTGTTTTACTGACAGTTCTTTTTTTTATTGTCTGCCTTTTTTTCTTCATCATTTGTGTCTTTCTGTGTGTTTATATATCATGTACGTCACTTTGTCTGGTGATTTGGACATTTTAAAACCACATGATCTGTAGGTTCCTCCCAAGATATGATTCAGCATTTAAAATATATTCAAAAAGATTAGTTTTGTTTGTTGAGTAGGAAGTTGTTTTCAGCCAAACTCCTGATTTTTTTCGGGAATTACATCAAAATAAGTTGCCATAATTTTACATTTAATTTAAACTTCTTTCCTGATTTCATGACTCTTGAGATTTTTTTTAATCTAAAATCGTCTCAATTTGTGATGTCACATTTAAAATAAGCATTTATTTATTTTTGAAAATGGGGAAATTCATGCGATATTGTTTTCTTTCATTCAAATTTGAATCATGCTGCTTAAAATATTTTTGTACACATTGTTCGTGTTTTATATTTTTTAAGATGTGTTTTAAGTTGAGCTTACTGATGGGTTGATTTGAGTAATTTACTCACATACTGCTCATACGTAAATATGCATCAAGATAATCTGTTTAGCTCATCCAACTACAGTAACTGTATTCATCATTTTTGTTTGTTTCCAATTTTTGTTATTGTCGATATTGTTAACCACAGTGACTAAAGTCATGATTTGTAGAGAATCAAATAAATTAAATACATTTTTACTCATTGTGCATTTGTTTTAGTTTATCTGTGATAAATGTCAGTGCAAACCAAATGTAATAACTTTTTTTTTAATTTGCCAGTCATTTTGACTCATAACATCAAATTTTAAAAAAATCTTAATTCATGAAGTCCCTGAAGTAGTTGATAAACAACTGATATTGTAATCAATCTTTTGATATCAGCATATTTTTTCTGAACTTGATAATCAAATTTACCCTATATATTTAGTTATTTCACACACCACACATGATACGTGAGGTGGGACAAAACTTTGAATGCGTAGTCCCAGTTACAACCAATAAAAACACAAATTGTAACAAAAGACATTAGTAAGATCCAGGTCATTCACTAAGAACATACTACATTCACTAAACTAAGAATACACTGAGCACTAATGGTACAAAAACAACGCGCCAAAACAGCAGCAGCATGAACATGAGTCCGTATGAGCAGATGAGGATGAATGAACACGGCAACATGAAATAATCAGCATGTGGCAGTATTTTTTATAAAATATGTAGAAAGTTCAAAAGGGGCATAAATGACTTACTTTTGTAATTGTTCAGTTTAGTTTATAAACTCAGTTCTGAATTGCTTTTATTCACTGATATGATGAGAGTATAAATTAGATAGTTACTTGTGTTCAACTCGAAACAAATTCACATTTAAAATTGTTATGAAAAGCCTTTGTTGTGGTGGAGGAGCTTGTGGGCCCAAATAATCCTAGGATGATGATTATGATGTCGTCCGTGTCGTGCTCGACGATGGCGACCCTGGCTAGCTTCTGACATGCTCGTGTGCATAATCCTAGGAACAACGCTGTCGGGGGTAATTGCCCCGGGCAGAGTCTCCCACGGCAGATTGGAACTCCTTTATTCTGCTGGGTGACTTCAGCGCCCACAATGACAGTGGGGCCATGTTCTGCACCTCAGTAATCAAGGCTGCTTCTTTGAGCTGTGACTGCAAGGACGTCGATGCCTCTTGAGACAGCCAACCTCGAACCCATGTGAGAGAGGCCATCACGCTGAAGAAGGAGTCTTATCAGGCCTCGGTAACTGTGAGGGCTCCAGAGGCAACTGAGAGGTATTAGCAAGTCGAGTCAAATTTATTTATAAAGCACATTTAAAAACAACAGGTGCTTAGCAATAAAATCAATAATAAAAGAAAAAATAATTAGAAAAATATAAAAGGCTGCAGCTTGCAGCCAACATAAACTGCTACAAACACACGGGGGACAACAGAAACAAATGTCAAACATTTCTTCAGATTTTCTCCATTCTCTTATGTCTTACTTTGTAAGACAGAAATAATAACAAACACAGAAACATATCAAAACATGTCATCCGTTGCCAGTTCACAAAAACATTCAGCATTTATTTAACTTATTTCAATTTCACACTATAAATGTACAAAACAAATTCAAGGTTAATCGAATTCGTTTTGAACAAAAGCAACCAGCAGGGGGCGCTCGTGTTTTATATTTGATAGAGGAGCGGAGTGTTTTTAAAGTCTTATCCAGCAGAGGACGCTCGTGTTTTATATTTGACGGGGGAGCAGGGTGTTTTAAAAGTCTTATCCAGCAGAGGGCGCACGTGTTTCACACAGTATTTGACACGGCGTGTTTTAAAAGTCTTATCCAGCAGAGGGCGCTCGTGTTTTATATTTGACTAGCGGTGTGTTTTAAAAGGTTTATCCAGCAGGGGGTGCTCGTTTCCCGCTCATTGTTTGTGGCTCTGTGCCGCGCGCTGCTGCTCTCTACACTGCCGGGTGGACTGAGTGGCGGATTAGAGGAAAATGGCGGACGGTGTGGATCATATCGATATCTACGCCGACGTGGAGGAGGAATTCACCCAGGTACATAATCTTAATCGACTGCACTTCATTCAGTAGCGATGTTTAATTTAAAATATATATTTTTTTAGAATGTTAAAATCGGATAAAGGCGTGTTTTGATGGTCGTACGAGCCTCTGCCGAGCAGGCCTCGTTGCTAACACGCAGCTCATTATTCGCAGATTAATGTTGCATTTGACATGAAAACGCATTGACCAGGATGCGTTTAGAAGGGTTTTACGTTACATGAAGCGCATATTTGTTTACTGTATTTCTTCGAGTCAGTAGTAGTAGCCGTCGCTTCTGTGGTGCAGCGCATTTTCAGGCCTCCGCGTGGTTTCCTGTGGCGGGCGAACAAACAAACAAACGCAGTTTTCAGTGCTAGCTGCTATTAGCTAACCTCCATGTTTTGTTCAGATACTCCATTGTTGCTGCACATAAAGTTCATATTAAACCGAACCTATTTTTTCAGCAATGTTTTCATAAAGCATTATTTATAAGCCAGACATACGTTCTTAAAAAAAGTGCTTATAGCAATAGCTTTGAAGTGTGCTATGCTTCCGTCTGTGTGTTGAGGACAATGTCAGCTAGATCTGAACTTTCATTTATGATTATGACTGTTTGAGTCCAAGTTTTCCTTTATTAATATAGAAAGCTGTCTTAAAATAATGCTCGAATGATCTCAAGAAGAATGGAAGTTAACACCAAGGTGTTTGAAAAGCTGCTAATAAAATCACTTTTATTATAATTAATTCATAAGGATATCTTGGTAGTGCTTTAACATTTTTGGTAAATAGTCCCAAATTTATTGACATATTTTTCATCATTGTAGCTCAGATTAGATGAGTGACCACAATGTTTTATCTTAAAAATCAGTTTAGAAGGCTGAACTAAAAACTACTGCCGGTACTACTAATAATAATGCTGTTATTATTATCACTCAGGCTCTTGTAAATAGCAAGCAACCATCAGGGTTGATCCATGATCCACAGCAAACTGGTTGATCCACTATGAGAGGGTGCTATTTATAAGACTGAGCTGAATACAGCACCTCAGACTGAAGAAGTCTTTCGGAAGAAAGATAAAACATATCTACATTTTTTGGTTCTGTTTTGTTTTGTTATTTGAATGTCCAGAGGACCAGACTTAACTTTTTTAAATTCTTCTACCTGGATTATTGAGCATGCATCAGGATATCATGAAAAAAAAAAATCACTTTTTCTCAATATCTTTAGTGTCTTTTTCCACAGCCTTGATCATGGACTTGTTTGAGGGCAGCTTCTTGTGTCCTTTGAAAAAAAAAAGATGTATCATGCAGAGATCTGACCAAATCATGCTCATAAAGTATCTACAATAGGAACAAAAAAGAAGCCAGCCTCTGAGTTTTACCTTTAAAGACATGTGCCACCCAGCGAGCCTGCATTTCTGCTTGAGTCATGATGGCTCCAAGGGCATGAATGAAACCCACAATTGCTAAAGTTGGATGCTCCAAATGTGGAAGGAAAACATGTTTGTAAAGACCCACACGATGTCCAGATTTGTACATAACATCATTTGGTAAGTAGGGGAAACCATAGTTGTACCCTGTGGCAAAGACAATCATATCCACCTGAAATAAAAAATAACCATTGACGATTATGTCAGAAATACAAGACTTGTAGATATGTTGGAAGACACTCTTGACCTTTTCCACAGTGGTGCCATCTTCAAACACCACAGTGGAACCACGGATTTCCTTCACATTGGGTTTGATGATGACTGATCCTGACAAGACTCTCAGTGGCAAGTCATCGTTGATCACCGGAATCTGACTGAAGAGTCTATTGAGAAATTGAACAAAATTTTGAGACATTAAATAAATATTTTTCTATGTAAAAATGTCCAATTTATTTATATAGTGCATTTAAAAACAACTATGTTGACAAAATGCTTCACAAGGAGGTTAAGAACAAACATGAAGGACCATCAATGAAATAAATAAGAAAAATCGCACATAAAAATTTACAGGTGAAATAAAATAGACTAAATAAAAACTAAATCAAGAGAACAATTTAATTTTAAAATAAGTTACTTTATGTTGTCCTGACAACACCCACCTGTGCTTGGGTTTAAGAGCGTACATGGTGTGATCATACATGGCATTGAGCTTCTTCTCACCAATCCAGTTGAGGACATTGATGGGTAGCAGCTGGAACAGGATGTGGACAAAGCGTGTGTTGTACTTCATGTCCACTGGCATACCATTATCAGAAACTTGACGGATGACCCAGGCACCACGACGAGTGCTCACATAAACCTGCAGGGCAACACATACATGAGGCATTCAAACAAATGAGGGATGAAGTGTCTTTAAAGACATTAGCAACAAGAACCTGCTCTGCAACTCTGCTGCCCTCCACAGCGATGTCCCCTCCTGAGTTTCCAATGCCAATGACAACCACCCTCTTCGCGTACATGTCCTCAGGTCCCTTGTAGTCCCAACTGTGCAGGTATTTTCCTTCAAACGTTTCAATTCCTGCAGCAGAGAATCATTACACACCATAATCATGTCTCTGTGCGTCATCATTGCAATTAATTTGTAAAAACAAAATGCAATTCAAACAAAAAAATTATGTTCAAATGTTTTGCAAAATACACATCTACCTGGGAAATCTTTGAGTGGCAGATTGGGATAAGTGTAATGACCAGAGCAGCAGATAACTGCATCAAAGACATGCCTCTCTTCTAGTCCATCTTTATCCTCTGTGACCACGTCCCACTGGCCGGTGTGAGGAAAGTCTGGTCTCTGTGTGACTGTCTTCACTGAGGTCTAAATTTAAGGTGTATTTATGTAAATGTTTGTTAAACTGCAGTTTACTTAAAAACCAAGTTTTCTAATCTATATTTCTTTTTTCCCCTTTTTTTATTTTTTATATATATATTTTTTTTACCTGGAAGCGAATGTGTTTGAGTAGTTTAAAGTGATCTGCATACATCCTGAAGTATTTTAAGATTTTAGAGTGGCGCATATAGTTGGGGTAATCAGCTGGGATGGGGAAGTCACTGTAGCACATCATTTCTTTAGAGATATTGATGGTAAGGGAGCGGTAGATGCTGGCCCTGCTGGGCTCTGACACTTCCTGTAAATATAAATTATTTCATTAGAGTCATTCAAGAGTATTTCTGTATTTCAAGATTGATAACATCTCATTTACTTTCACTTAAATAGCTTGAAAGCATGAAGAGCATTTAAAAAAATGGAAACTTGCTTTGAACTTCCATAGTCCACCCATGTCATCACTGCTTTCAAAGCAGGTTGGCTCCAAGCCCTCATCCAAACAAGCCTTAATGCTGGTCAGACCTGAGGGACCTGCCCCAATCACTGCTACTCTATGCACCATGATGAAGCTGTAAGAGGATAGAGCTAAAGTTAAATTCAAATAAGCAGGTTTATCATGCTCATGACTGGCACTTTAAATGCACAGTTGTTCCTGGTTGTTTAAAAAGGTTTAATTAGGTAAGTGGTGTCTGCATGGTACAGAGCCTGAGAACACAGCTAAAAAACCTTGTTAGTTCATCTGGTTTCAAGTCCTGTTGGGTATGTTTTAACAGGCTCTGAAGTGCAGACAAGGATAAGTGACCAAGGTTGTTTTCACACCTGATAGTCCGGTAGAGTTGGTTCAGTTGGGGACCAAAATTCATAACATTTTGTTTACATTTGAGCTGGTGCAGTTCGTATTCACACTGCACTGTGCAGTCAAGCCAACCTGTTTGAACCAACCCGTTCCCCCACTCGCCTGTGGTGGCGTTGCACCAAGAACTACTGAAAAAAAAGACACAAAAACCTCTGAAGAAGACACATCTTCTTCTTCTGGAAATAAAAACAAAAATAGAGTGGGATCAAATTTTAACAGTTTTAGGAGTTCTATTTAGTCATTTTTCAACAATGGACTCAGCAAGACCATGGAGAATGTTATTTTTCACACAAGGCGATCTGATGGCTCCATAGGAGGTAAGAGAAATGCGTGTTTGTTTGCCCTGCGCAGTAGTCCACTTCCTGCTTACGGAGCGGTGCCCGGTCTGGTTGCATTCACACTGTACTAGAACCGTGCTGGAGTTTTCTTCTACTGGACCGAGACCTAGGTTTTTAGGCAGGCCAGAGCTCGCCTTTTTGTTCCGTGACAGAGTTTGATGGCACGGATGGGACTTCCTAGGCAACGGGCTAGAGTTTGGGACAACAGGGCTGATGTGAATGCAACCTAAATGTAAACCTAAACTTTAATAAAGTCAAACTTTGACAAGCTTGGAACAAAACTTTCACCCTAGTAAGAATACTACTTAGAAGGTTGAATTTTCAGAATGGCAGAGAGCATTGAATGGACTTAAATCAACTGTGAGCTGGGCCCCAAGCACACAGAAAACAAAACAGCAAGCTTTGAGTACTGGGTAAAGAAATCATGAGGTATAAATGTGATCAGAAGGGTGCAGCTGGGCTGATGAGCAAATGAGGAACAAGTGGGCCATGAGTTAAAATCAGCTATCACAAAGGAAAAATGTGCAATAAGAAATATTGTGGACATAAGTACACAATTTACAAAGACCTCACACAGTTCTAAAAGTGATTATGAGAACATTTCAGTCATTTTGGTCAGGATATGATCAGTGTTTTCTTATGCAAACTTGGAGAATATTCATTCAACATTTATTTAGGCAGGTTAATCTCATTAAGCCTCGAGGACTCATTTACAAGAGAGACCTGGCTACAAACTAAGGATAATAACACAAGCTAGTAACATAGGATAGTCTAGTAACATAGGATAGTAACATAATATAGATAGATTCTTCCTACTTTGTACATTCACTGTAAATAATATGCACCTTAGCCTTCAGGTAGATGGTTCAGAGTCATCCACTGCAAAAAGAACAAAAAGTCTTGTTGTACCTTGTACTTTGAGTCCAAAGTAGTCCCCAAGAGGATATTATATTGAACTGTAGATCATAGACCTATGTCTAATCTAACATTCATCCAAAAGATTCTTGAGAAAATAGTTGCATATCAATTGTGTGGGAACATCTGAACCAAAACAATCTGTTCAAGGAGTTTCAGTCAGGGTTTAGAGCTCATTATTGCACAGAAACAACACTGATGAAAGTTACTAATGATATTCTCATGGAAAAAGAAAGTGGAGCCGTGTCTGTACTGGTCCTGTTAGACCTCAGTGCTTCATTTGAAAAAGTTGAATACACTACTGTATTCTATTACAGAGGCTTGAATATGATATTGGGATTACAGGAACGACTCTAAAATGGTTTAACTCATATTTGATAGATTCCAGTTTGTAAATATAAATAATGAATCCTCTTCATACACTAAGGTGAGTTATGGAGTTCCTCTGTGTTCATTGTTTGGACCAATACTCTTTAGTTTATGTATGCTTCCATTAGGTGAAGTTATTACACAGCATGGGATACATTTTCATTGTTACGCTGATGATGGTCAGTTATATTTATCAATGCAACCCAATGAGTCTATTCAGTTACTTAGATTACAAGCATGTCTTAAAGACATAAAAACCTGGATGACACTTTCTACTTTTAAACTCAGACAAGACTAGGGTTGTGGTTTTTGGACCTGAGCATCTTAGGAATAAACTTTGCAGACTTTTTATTAATTAATGCTCTGGATGGCAGTTATTTGACTTCCAGTGATGTTTGATGTTAGATGTTTTTTTTTGTTGTTGTTTTAACCAGGATATGTCCTTTAACCCCCACATTATAAAAGTTCCCAAGACTACTCTCCTCCACCTGCATAATATCACTATAGTTAGAAACATCTTGTCCAACAATGATGCAGAAAAACGGTTCCATGCATTTATCATGTCTAGGGTGGGCTATTGCAACAGATTATTATTATTATGAAGGTGGGGCATCGTGGCCGACCCCCACTGAGAGACTGGTAGGTGGGGCATCATGGTCGACCCCCACTGAGACAATGCTAGGTGAGGCATCATGGCTGACAACACTGAGACACAGGAAAGTGGATTCAGCTGCTTCGTGGTTGGCTGGGCTGCACTTAACTGCTTCTTGTTGGGCTGAGGAGATGCAGGAGAAAGAGGAAGCTCAGTGGGTTGGAGATGAGTCTGCTGTCGGCCCCTTTTATGGTGGCAGCTTGAGCTTGGACCAAGGGTGGAACTCCTCCTCATCGTCTGGTTCCTCCTCCGAAGGCCCCCATGAAACCACTGAGGTGGGTAGGAGGAAACAGGCTTTATAGCCAGGCGGGTATCCCTGAATTGAGTCTCTCTCCTCTTCTCTCCATGTCCCGCTGGAGAGTCTTTTCTGCTTGGCGGGACAGGAACTCAAAAATTGCTGTCATCCTCCTGCTGGGTTCAGTTTGATCTGGTCATTCTGTAAGGATCTGGTAATGGTTTGAACTCAAAAATTCAGGGAGGATTCAGACATCTTGGGTTTAGAGCAAAAAAAAAAGTATTTAATAAAAAAAAAAAGTCTGACATGGCAGCAAACTCTTACATGAATATTACAAGGTAATGAAGGGAAACAAAAAACAAGACTTTGTGCAGGACATGAAACAGGCGCCAGGAGTCTTCAAGAGGAATGACCAAATACCAGACAACAGAACACACTGACTTAAATACACCAACAATGATTAGACAAATGACAAGCAGCTGGGAGGAACAACAGGTGATGAAAACTGGAATTTAATGAGGGGGTAGTAACTTTGACAGACCACATGACGGGGGCAAAACACTCAGAAAAGAAAAAGGAACCCAGAAAAAGGAACCAAGAGATGAATAAGCACAAAAATTGCAGACAAGAGGACAGAGCAGGGGTGGCCGGCCAATAGGGGGCGCTAGGGCGCCGCCCCACTGGAACTTCTGGAGCTATTCACCATTTTACATTGAAGACT
>JARVGQ010000804.1:11506414-11521556 GCA_031762355.1 Hypsolebias martinsi | reverse complement strand
TTCTATTCTGAATAAAATATTAGATGTTGGCACCTCCACATCATTGCATTCAGTTTTTATTCACAGTTTGTTTAGTGCCCCAACCTTTTTGGAATCAGGTTTGTATTAAAGCTTGTTCTGATTCTGATTTATGTTGTTGACTTTGTAGAGAGATGGAGTCCTCGCGGACCCCACTCAGCGAGGCGGAGTTTGAGGAGATTATGAACAGGAACAGAGCCATCTCCTCCAGCGCCATCTCTCGGGCTGTGTCTGATGCCAGTGCAGGTAACAAACACGTCACCAGTAACATAAAAAAATACCTTCCAGCCTATAACTCAAGTTTGGTATTTTCTATGATCTAATTTTAAACTACAGCTTATGTCTGTGGTCTGTTTCTATTAATTATGCATCCAAGGATCAATAGGAAATCTAATATTCTACAGTGAATAAGACACATCTTTAATACTGTCTTGTATTTTCTTCTTAGCTGAATATGGCAGTGCTATAGAGACTTTGGTGACAGCCATCAGCCTGATTAAGCAGTCCAAAGTGTCAGCAGATGACCGCTGTAAAGTCCTCATCAGTTCCCTTCAGGATTGTCTTCATGGTATTGAGTCAAAGAGCTATGGCTCAGGGTCAAGGTACGGCCATTCACGTTCTGATTTTGTTTACTTGTTAAAATAAAAAGAAATGCAAAATGGGAATTAGCCCAAATATGTATCAAAGTTGTAGGGTGGGGAGGAATATCTTTTAAGGGTTTTCTCTTTGGCCCAGAAGAGAGCGCTCCAGAGAACGTGATCACAGCCGCTCTCGGGAGAAGGGCCGACGACACAAGTCTCGCAGTCGTGACAGACACGAGGATTACTACAGAGAGCGCAGCCGGGACCGTGACCGCCACCGTGAAAGGGACCGGGACAGAGACCGTGAGCGAGAGAGGGAAAGGGAGTATCGTCACCGTTAGCTGAGAATGGAGGTGGGTACAAACTTGAGCAAAATTTCTGTTAAATCTGGACTGAAAACATTCTGGTTTAGACTTTTCTGGTCGCTCACTGCCTCTGTTTTTTTGTTGCCTAATACTTTTGTTAATCTTACAACTCCAAAATGCACCCTACATGTATTCATCAGATTTAAATAAGTGAATAAATCACTGCAATAAGAACTAGAACAGGGAAAAGTGAGCAGAGAAAAGACTATTTTAACTCTGTCCTGCCATTTGATTTAGGTGTCCAGTGAAGGTAAGTCCACTTTCTTTCCAATTATACATAATGGCAATACATATCTTAGCATATATTGTCTTCAGAATAATTGATGTATTTCTGCTGCTGCTTGACAAAAAGAGAAAGAGTTTGAGACTTTGTAAAATAAAAAATAAAAAACATGACTTGAACTACCGTTTGAATGTATTTGCCACTTTTGGTCAGCAGACACAGGTAAATTGGAAAGTTTGCTGCTTTTTGTAGTCTAACATGCTAAATTTAATCATAATATTCTAAATGTGTTCATAGTACTAAAAGTAATAGCACTGATATTAAGATACTGTTGTATGTGCTACATCTCCCAAGACATTGTATTATCTTATAATGTAATTGAGTTATTTTTAAGTGTAAAGTCGAAATTTTGTTTTACTAGCTAATGTGGCCTATCAATCAAGTGTTGAGCCATTTTCTGACTTGAATATCAAAACTCATTGATGAATTGTCATTTTATTAGATGTAAGTTTAAAGCTCACTCTTTAAATATTGTCCTTTATTGTCAACATTAGTAGTTTGTTGTCAAAGTGGTGACCACATTTTTTAATTGAATTTGATAGATTCAACGTTTGATGTGCTCGGTATGTCATAGTTTAAGAACAAAAACAGACAAATTGGTAATGGACTTGAGAGGCAAAATAGTAATACTGCAAACATTTTACTGTTATAGAAAGATAACATGAAAATGTTAAGTAGTATATTTAACATAAATAGCTTGCGATTTTTGTTGTATACATTTGTTTATTGATAAATAATTTGTTTATTTAAATTGTTTATTTATATATTATACCATTTATTTATATATATTATACCATATATTTGCATGCAGGTCATATTGCTTGCCTTTTTATATATGTCAGATTGAATGTTGTGATAATGTAACCATGCTGAGTCATGAGCAATTGCACCTCATTGTAAAACATTGAGGTTGAGTGAAAAATGTAAAAAAAAATGAATGTCTTTGTCCTTTTTGATATAATTTGCTAGTGTGACACACATTTTGGAGTTAGTGCTCACAGTGTGACATACAAGGGTGGGGTTACTGCCTTAGCCATTTAAAGCTTTATCGATGCCTTTATTGTTATGAGTGATTTTGTACATTAAATTCCTACTTTAAGAAAGTAAATTTTAGATGTTTTGTAAATATTTTATTTAGGCCACCATAAAGTTGTCAAGAGATGATGCAAGTGATGTTGATTGTGTGTCTTTGTTGAGTGTTTTGCAGACTGTTTTGATATTATGTCATGGTTGACCTAGAGGTGAAATGGTTACTGATTTGTAATAGTGACACTGTAACGTTTTCAACTTTCAGTATTTTAGATGGTTTAAAAAAAAAAAGAAAACTACTGGTATTGAACTGCTGTAAAAAAAAATCTGTGCGTAATAAAATGGTACTGCAGGCTTTTGCTTGAAAAGGATCACACAGTCCAACTGTTTTAACACCTCAGTGAAGTGCTCTAATTACAGCAGAAGTGGAACAAAAAAATTATAAACCTTCACAATAAAATCCTTAAACATATGATTCACGCTGAACTTAAAATACTCTCATAATATTAAATGTTAAACAATTATCTTACGGTATCCTCCAGTCATTAAAACGCAACATTTTACCGCTGAGTGCATTGTATCTTTTTTTTAAACAAATGGTTAATTAAATGTGTTAATTTAGACGGTCATTTTAACCTCTGTCTGTTACAATTTGTGATGAACAACTTGTAAAGTTAGGAAAGTCAACTAAGTAAAATACTTTTTTTTTTTTTTTTTCAAGCTACAAAGTTAATTACCAATTCTCAAAATGCTGAAGATGGACTGTGTTTACAGGGAAGTACATTTGTGACGTAAATACAAGCATGTTCTTAAAGGTACTCATTGCAATGTCAGGAAGACTGGTCAAAATATTCATGAAGTACGGTAAATTAACCTGAATTTGTGAATGGCTCCCGTTTACCATGTGGGTTTCATTTATGTACAAAAACAGCAAACGTTAATAAAAGTAAGTCAACAGTGGCAACATGAAAGATGACGCGTTTGCATTAAAGATATCTGTTAATTGTGATGTTTTGGTAGGTATTTATGCCCAGATATGTTGAGGAAGGCACAGTAGTCCATACTTGTCTGGAGCGTAACCCCCGCGTTAGGTGAAAATCGCGAAGTAGGGACATTATATTTTTTTTAGTATTTATATTAAGGCTTTATATATTTATACTCTTGCAATGTTAACAATTGTCTAAACGCTCTAAAAGAGCACAGCGAACAAGCAAAAAAAAGTTTAGAGAGAGATATAGTGTGGCTGAGCTCGACTGAGTGCAGCTCACTCAGGTATTAGACAAACACACACCCCGCCCCCTCCTTTCTCATTTTCTGCTATGGCAGCCTCGTAAAGAGAAAGGAGTGGGGTGGTCTGTCTTATACCTGAGTGAGCAACCCTCTTTTTTTAAACTGGTTCGCTCTTAATTTTCCACTCAAGCATTTTCTCTGATATTCTACATTTGTTCCTCTGATCTGTTCATCCCTGCTCCCTGAGCAGTAGTGATGAGGAAAGATAGACCCCGGCACCTCCTTTCTCTTTCTGAGGCTGTCACAGCAGAGAAAAAGAAAGGAGGGGGTGGGGTCTGTCTTTCCCTGTCGCCAATCGTGTTGAAAACCCGCAAAAGAGTTAAGTCCCCGAAAGTCGAACTGCAAAGTATCGAGGGTCTGCTGAATGCAGAAAAACAAGTTGGGTTGGACTAGTAAACTTGCCAATCTATCCATGAGATGTTTCGCAAAAACTGCCCATTTGAATGCCGAGCTCGGTCTTTATAGTGTTCAGCCACGCTGCTTGATCAATGATATTTATTTGATCTTTTTTTCTTTGGCGTTTAGCAGCAGATTCACTCCTTTTCTGCCTACCCGTAATCGTCTTTTCAGAGATTCTACGCTTGGCCAATTCTGCCATATTTGTTTACCTGCACATTCTACAACAAACCTAATGTACGTCACATAACTCGTGCTTCCACGTGCTTGATGGTGGATTCAGAAGAGAGTTTTATTTACATTACTGGATTTTAGAAAAATATATTGGTAAAACCATTGGAGCAAACCATTTGATATAGAAGAGGATAAACGTTTCTTTGCTTGCTTTTCTTTTTATTGCAATGAGTGCCCTTAATAATATTATTTATAATATTACAATTTGGGCATTAATCTAGTGTAATATTTCAGTTGGGGATATTTTTTTCCTTTTTTTACATACTTAAAAATAAAATTAAATACTAAAAATACTAAATACTGTGATAGCAGCAATCAATTTTCACACCATTTCATCCCTAGGTTAAACTGTAGGCTACGGTAATTACCGGCAATTCATTGCTTCTTGTCACCATTAACAAATCACCAGTTGTCGTGTTGCTTTTTAAACTTTGCTTCATATGTGTTGAGGCTATTGTTCTGGAATTTGTTGCTGCATTTCTGGTGTAATTGGGATTTAAAAATCATTTTGTAATGTAATCTTTGTAGGGAAGGTCACACCTTTCATTGCATCACTTACTGGATTAATAACGTGTAACTTTTTGAAGCTGCATTTGATATAGTGTTTGTATTGTGCTGATATTTTAGTGAACTGAGATGGCTGTGTGAACGATGTCTGTAAAGCAAAGTTCTTTGGATCACACGGAGCCTTCAGCATCTCTGCACAGTTCTGCCCATCCCCTAATAATATTTAACAGGAATTTTATTGAACTTCCAGCAGTAAGCCTTATTTTGATATAAAACCATAAATTTGCACTCACAGGAAGATGTATGCTTTTATTTTAACACATTAATGTATATTTATACACATACACACAGATACATACTGGAAAATATTTACAGGGGTGGTTTAACTTCTGGAGATGTTGAACTCTGAAAGGTCACACCCAAAACATTACGTTGTTAATGTGCCATGTGATTTAGTGTAGAGTAGTGTTGATCTTTAGCTTTCCGTGAGCTCAAGTGAGCTTTGATACTAGTAAAAAACCTTCCATTTTATATTTTGTCTTGCAGACAAAGACTATGTCCATTGTGGACCTCTTAAAAGCACAGTGCTTTCCAAAACCTTTTTATTATTATTTTTGTTTTTGACAAATTATTTGTACAAGTGGCAGCAAAACAGGGAAAATGTTTGACATTTATTGATAACGTTTGATCCAATGGGCGCATGATCTGATGCCTTTTGGAATAATGTGGGCAACAGAATATTTACATTTTTAGAGTATTAAAAAATGTTTTGGCAACATACGTGATTTAAGTGGAAGTGGGCAAAACTTCATGCCCAAATATGTCCATTTTCCACTGGTCCATGCTTTTTTATTAAATATACTAGCTTGTTTTTGGATTACTGCCAAGTGCCAGTCAATTTTATATACAGTATATGCAGTTGTTCCTGATGAGCCATTTTTGTGTCTAAGTATGCTTTACATTGTTTAAATCACTGCAGACATTCAGTGTTTGCAAAAAGCTGTGATTATTACTATGCTATGTCTTTAGATAATTTGCTGGTGTACGTATTCAGGGAATAATACCCCCAATGACCCTTTAAAAATGAAATGGTTCGTGCCAAACCAGAGTTGAACAGATTCAGCTGTAGGTTGGTAACAGTAATTCAGCTCTGGTTTTAAAAGAATAATTGAATAAAATAAGTTAGTTGGAATTGCTAATTACTGTAAAGCAAAATCTGTTAATAGTGTGTATGTTTAACAAACGGGTTTTGGGTACATTTAAAGTGCACAAAAACTACATTGTATACTTAACGTCAGTGCAGTATTTTTTTCAAAGTGTCCTAGACGACAATTTTTTTTATATGTAGTATCAACGTCCTTAAAGTAGTATCTCACTGGGCTGCAACTGGTAAATTATAGCTGGCAATTCAAAATTGCAGGAAAAGTTTTTTTTAGTCGCATTTTCGTTGAATTTTGAGTATTTGTAGCCAGCAGTCTGTCCGAGTGTTCACTGCCTTTTTTTTTAATGTGCACTGCTTATAAAACTTTTTTTTTCCAGAGAAGTTGATTTCAGACAAACAATGCATTTCATTGAAGGCGACAAAGATAACGTTACTAACACATAAATTCACCGCTACATAGATTTATTGTTCTGGTTAAAGTTTTACAAGGCAATAATGCTTATGCTATGTTAGTTTATCCTTGCTGACTTGAGAGACATGTAGCTAATGACAAGCGAGTTGGAGGATAGAAGATAATTTATTATTGTTGATTTGTTTTACAGATCAGTTAAAAGAAACTTACTATGCTCTGTTCAACAAAAATACACTACACACAGTATTGCTCTCTGCTTTGTCTGTGCTGAATGTGAAAGTGAAACTTAAGTGAACGGCCATGACTTGAAAGTAGTCTTCATGCGCCCTCGGCTGGATACGTTGTACAGTTACGGATGGCTCTAGCATTTTAGGAGTGAAAATTAGAAGTGCTTATATTGGTGCATAATGGGACAATTATCACAGATACAGCTAAGTCCCCAAACGTCTATATCAGCCTAAAGTATCGTCCCTACCAATGTGTCAGTCGAGCTTAATTACTACATTGCCCATGACCGCTCACATTGTATTGCCTTGCCCGGAATGGTATCCACATTGGCAGCCGCCCTTATGTTTGGTACAGTATATTCTACCGGTGTACACTTTTAAAAATTAAGACGAGCATATTTGGAAATTAATGTTTTTTGTATACATGTACGTATATTGTTTGTTGTTTGTGTAGTTACACCTGGACATTTGGGGTTGCAGCCTCCGTTATAGGGCAAGCTCCACTGCAAGTGTCAAAATACAGCTCTAGCACTGTAGAGCTTACAGAAACTAAATTATAAATGATTTGAAATGCCTGCAATATCCCTAATTTGACGGAACATTTGCCGCACAAATTTTAACATTCAGAATTCAAGTAACAACGCAGCAAGCCACTCTGACTCACAAGGAAACTGAGAACCACCCACAAACGTTGCCTCATGAATGTTCACCAACCAGTCGCAGCCCAGTTTGATGCTGGTTGTTTTTATTTCTTATTGTTATCCACAATGGGCAGTGATTAAAATATTCCAGTTCCACTACAAAATGGTTCACTCTTTCAATTTGCTGTCAATTACAGCTACAGTTTGTTACTTTGAGGTTAAACTACTTATACACTGTCTGACTCTGGTTTGGCTCCATCTCATTTACCGTAATCCCTATTGAATTATTCCACTGCATATTTATTTTTTTTCATAAGAAAAGTTTGTTCATTTGACAAAAATGAAGTCTTTGATAGGGTGTAGAAAGAGTCCTGTTGACTACTGTCATGTAAAATGTGGTGAAAATGAGCTACAGTGTGTCTCCAGCTGTATAAAAAGCTGATTTTTCCAAAGTAAAAGTGAGTTCCAGTATGAAATTGAGTCTTTTAAACTATGTAAGATTTGTACTCCTGTCTTTTGATGTAAATACAGGTAGTAGTATCTCTGTGCCGTGCAAAGCAAAACTTTCCCCTAAGAATCTGAAATAATTGACAGACTTGAAATGACTGTTATAATTTGTGTCATTTCACCTGAAAAATGTGACATTCCTCTCAGTGTGCGGTTAAATGATGCCTCTGGTTTGTGGGCTTTACTGACTGTGCTGCAGTAATTAAAATATGAGGGAATCTCTTGAGGTATTTGTACCTTACTTACTGGATTTTGTCAGGTGTGAGCATAAAATATCCCATCTTCTCGATTTGAACTGTTTGCAGTGACATAACGTTTGTTGTATGTAAGAAAAAATACTGAATTTTTAGTCTTGCTATGACTGAGTCCAATAAGTGCCTTGATCTGTGGCTGTTTTTGTCTTGATGTATTCTGATTCACTTTACAATGTCATTGTTGCATCTATTCGTAGCACTTCAATTAAAACTTTGCATTTTTCTGTATATTACATCTCCAGCATGAGTTGTAAAAATAAAAATAAAAAAACTCAGTGTGCTCTTAAAGTGCTAACTAATAAATCCAATTTACAATTGACTGACTGTAGATGAATTTGGATAAAATGATTTAGACGATACTGTATACGTTTTTTTTTTTTTCGTTCGTTCCTTAAATTGAA
This sequence comes from Hypsolebias martinsi, assembly GCA_031762355.1. Taxonomy (NCBI): domain Eukaryota; kingdom Metazoa; phylum Chordata; class Actinopteri; order Cyprinodontiformes; family Rivulidae; genus Hypsolebias; species Hypsolebias martinsi. The sequence goes on along the minus strand of JARVGQ010000804.1, from coordinate 11,513,249 downwards.
AAGCGCTTAAGAACTAGTAAAACTTGAGATTTTATTTTTATCATTTGTTTCATTATTGTAGACAGGTTTTTTATTTTTTTTTTTTTTTTTTTTTTTTTTTTTTTTTTTTTTTTTTTTTTTTTGTTCCATAAATTGTTTTACTCTTCTTAAAAGTTTTTAAAAAAATTATTTGCAAACCATGAACAGCAGAACTGAATTTCAAGTCTTTTTAGCAGTTGCTACTCGTTACTGTCTCAAGTTTTTAAAACACATGTAACATTGAAATCTATTTCTGTATGTCACAATTACAAATGTAACTCAAAGTGTTAGTAAAAGTTACATCTGTGTGGTGTAAATTAATAATTTACACTGCATGCTTGTAGTTTAAATGTGTTTCATTGACCAAAGGCAGACTCAGCTGATGACACTGTTTTCTGATCTGTGTAAATATCAATAAATTTCTGAATGATTCTATCCAACTTATTCCTAGTCCCCGTACTGCCTTGTGTGAATTATGGGCACGACTTCCGGCGTAGACCAGAACCAGCATTTGTTTATGTGCGAACAATACGAGCTATTGTAGTTCCTTGGAGCATTGTGGATTTAATTTAAACGTGTAGACGAGGGATGGGAGGACGACCTGAAGAAGTGGCCAGAGATTACATCTACTAGCTTATTTAGCTACTTCATTAACTCGGTTGCTTCCGACTGAAGTGATGAACAAACTGAAAAGCTCTGAGACATATTAGTTAGGGATGCACGTTATTACCTGCATGGCATCAGTATCGGCCGATGTTAGCGATAACGTTAAATATCGGACGTTAGCCATTGCATCAAAACTCACCGATAAGAAAGGCTTCTGTTTTAAGTTAATTTTCCATTTAAAAAAACTCAAGTATCTCTATTAATGCACTACTACTTATGCGCGTTTCACGTGTCACATGTGAACAGGTTGAGGTTAAATTTACAAATGTGCACTGTTCGAATGTTGTCATCCTGTTAGAGAAAGTAAATGTCATGAATAAATTTAACATTAAACATAATCCAAGTTGAAGTATTACATCATTTTCAGCCCACTTTTTGCCATCTGCATTTGGTAGCAGGCCAAATTGACAAAGACCTTGTAGAATAATGTATTTTAATTCCACTGCCTTGAAATCCAAGTACCGTATCGGTATCGGTTATCGGCCAAATAAATTTTAACATATCGGATATCAGCCAAAAATACAATAATTTGTATCCCTAGTATTAGTATCTACACAGTAATAAGGGAGGTCATGTTTTGTTAAATGAGGTGGTACACAATTTACCTTAAAGCAAACATAGATCCCAGCCAAAACCTTACAGTACCGCATCACTGACCCTGTGTTAATTGCAGAGAAAATCATCAGTGGATCCGGCGTCTCTTCTCCAATGGTTTATTGTAGCTCAACCACAAATCCTCATCTGTAGGTAGGCGATGGAAACTATATCGCTTTTCACAGTAACACTATTAGTTTTGGGTCCATGATCAAAACGCTGTTGTAGCCACTGATTTAGTTCGGTCTGATTGTTTGTGCAGCCGCGAACACAGCACAGCTATTTTAGTAAACTTTACGGTTAAATAAATGTAAACAAAACAAAAACAGCGTTTTAGCTACTAAACTAAATGCAAATCACTTTCAAATAAACCACAGTCCGTGCTCCGCTTCCATGGTTAGCCAATGCCCATTGCTACTTCGTGTCTAACAGGAAGTTGTCCCCATAATCATTTATGCAGTAAAGCCCCCAGGAATAAGTTGGATAAACAACTGCATGATAATGGTTTGTGTCCGTGCTAGGGTTGGGTGTAATTCACAATCAACTGAGATGCTAAAATAAGGCCTAAATTCATAAATGAGTATTTTAACATTTATTTGACTAAATTTCTGAAAGAAGTTCATGATAAAGAAGTTTGTGTGCATAAACAAACTTGTGTTTTTCAACTCGGAGCGATGGTAAAATGATCCCAGCCTTGGCGAACGGCATGTTTAGAGGTTTTATGGTGAAGTGGAAGGAGAGAGTGTTCACTTTTGGGTTGGCTCGAAACCAAACTGCACCCTTCGTTTTGACACCTTTCAGCTAACGGGGATCAAGAATGGAAGGAAAAGGAGGAGCTTCAGTGCGCTATTCCACCCCGCTCACCGTGCATGACCGGACAGGAGGAACAGCCACCGTCTCCTCCTCAACCCCCTTCCATTTCTCCTTTCCTTCTCCACCCATCCTTCTCTGTCTGTTGTCTGCCTAACTAAGAGCAGTGGATGGAAGAGCTTCACATGTGCAAAAGGCTTTGTTGTCCGAACATCTCCACTCATGGTAACTAAATTTGTAAGAAAAGAAACTTTCCAAGCAGTGCTTTTACTTTTGTTTTATTTAACAACTAGTATGTGTGATGCTTTTCCGTTTTTTGCAAAGAAACAATAAAATGGCCATGTGATCCTCTTGATTGAAGGCACAAACATTACTTTTTTTTATTTTTCTTTGGCTTGTACTGTGTAAACTGAGTTTAGAGACATTTTTATAGGGAACGTGTTTGTTGTTTTCTCCTCTCCCTCTCATTCTCTTATTCTTTCTTGTTAGTATGTTTGTACATGTGTCTGCTTTTTTTGATTAAAATCTAGATGGTGTAATAAAAATGTTTACTGAGGTACACTCATCTGGTGAATTGCTCTTCAAGTTTGGTTCATTTATATTAATTGTATTTTTCTGAGATTGAAAATGTTTTTACATTGAAATGCGTACTTTTTGATGATGAAGCGGTTGTCCTCTTTTTGTTTGTTGTTTTATTTTTGGCCAAATGGGAGGAAAAAAACTTCAAGGTAAGCCAAATTAGACAAATATCTTTGTGCTTTAACGGCTAGATGTGAGCATCAGTGGGTTCTGATTGTCAGAATGCCTTTCAATGACATTTTCTGGCATTTTTAAACCAAATCTGGTGAATCTAAAAGAGAACATGCTGCTGTTTTATATGACCATTGATTTTTTTGTAATTCTACCTAATTGCCTCCAAAACGAGCCAACGCCGAGCTGTGTTTGTGGTGTGTTACTGTGAACAATACGATTGTTACATTTAATAACCATCATTATGTTTACCATTCTTTGTTTTTATGACCGGTCCATGAGCAGGTTCTAAAAATCCTTCCATCTTTTTCCAATTTGCCTAAAATGAAACCAAAAAGTTACATTTTAAGTGAGAAATTAATCCAGTTAAGTTGTTGCACCACAGCGTTAAAAAAAATAGCTTGGTTATGTTTTTAAGTGATGTTTTGTCAAATATTAATAGTACTTTATCGGCTATAACATCAGGCATTTAGTACAGAGTATGGAGGGGAAAAGACGTGTTTTATATAGTTTAGCTTTATGAAACAAGTCTTTCTAAAAACATCATAGCTGTGTGAACAAATGCTATATTGGCTCATAATAAACCTTATTTCTGCACATTGTTTGGCTTAACCACCAACATCCATTTTATGATGTGCTCCGATCATGGACCAGCTCAATGCTGATGTCCTGACACTGCCCCCGCCACCCCCCCCACACACACACACACACACAAGATGATTAGTTACATTTACCTGTGGCTAGTCATTAGCCTAGCATGGGTAAAGATTTCTACCCTCTTTTTCAGACTATGCTCTTTGACTGATGCTGTGGCTGATAAATGTTACTGTAAAAAATAGACCATCCCTTTAACGAGGCAGCACGTTTGTTGATGCATTCCACATTTGTCAGATTGTGACTTTTCTGTTACTCAAACAATTGTCACATTTAAAGTAGCGGCTTTGGAAAATAGTAAAAGATCTGTTTTTATTCACTTGGACCAAAATTTACAAATGAACTGCTTCTGTTACAACACAGAGATAAAGCTGAATTGTAAAGCTACACTTGTTTATTAACAAATGTCAGATGTAGTGCTCCAATATAATATGATCAGTACTTCTGTTAAAGCTTTCATTTTTTTTACTTGAAGTATGGAAAAATAAATGCCTGTTTAGTTTTTAACGCGAAATCACCTGTGCACCTGTAGAGGTTTAACTCTCAACGAGTGCTGCTGATTAAATGAGCACTTGTGACGTTATTTTAGTATTCTGTCATTACATTCGTGTCCAAAATCTAAGGAATATATCTGATGTAAAAGTTGTGCTTCTAAACTGAAACTGAAATCCAGGAAAGAATTTCACTGAAAGGTGTTAATCACTTTGCTCACGTTTGAAAGTTTTAACCTGGTGGTGCTCCTGCAACGTTTCTCTTTTTAATATATATTACACAAATAATGTTTCATGAATGTCATTCAGAACACTTCTGCAACCTGTAAACTCTGTAAGCCGTTTGATCGGCTTGTCTGTTTTACACTAAATGTAACTACTCAAGCAGTACCGGTAGTTACAGATGTCTTATTTATTAAAATATTAAGGATTTTGATCACATCACAGTTTAGTTGTAGCTTCTTTCCACAGCCCAGAAGGTAAGTGCACGTCTACGAGATGGAGAAGAAGCCTGACTGACATCTGCTGTAATGAAACCACTTTGAACGTCACTTATATTTAGAATAAGGCTTTTTTAAAGTGCATTTTAGAATTTCAAATAACTCTATTTAGGTTTATTTGTATTTGCAAATGCCAGCATTTTTATTGAACACATTAAAATAATGAAAGTTAAATTTTTGAAAAAGAACACTAAATGAGTCCAGTTACGATGACCACTTTGTACTTGTACTGAGTTTCCACTGGGTTTGGTCATGTTTTGAATAAGTGTGTACCTTTTTGAATAGAAATGTGGCAGGTACACATTGTCTCTTTTTGTTTGCTTTGATTTCTAATAAAATATTGAAATGTATTTTGTTTCACTTTTTGTTTTCCAACAAGTAGGTTTTGTGTAGACGTGATCTTATGGGTTCACTACGGGAGGTATAAATGAACAAATTAAAATTAACCTCAAGGATTGTTCCTATAAATTTCACAATCTCAAAGCAAATTTATATGTTAAGGTATTGTAATTTTATATAAATTTAACATCTCAGCGTAACAATGTAGTACACACACAAACAAAAAGTGCATATCAAGAATGTGGTTTGTAAATATAAATTAACTCATCAACTTTTCTGTTGATTTTATCTACAATCTGAACTCCCACCATCCTATTTTCCATCAAATCCCACAGCTCTAGATTTGGTTCATCGGTTTAAAATAAAAACGTTAGGACCTGATGACATACCAGTGGAGGTTTGGAAGTGTCTTGGAGAGGTGGCAGTGTGGTTTTTGACTCAAACATTCAATGGCATATTTGAGGCTGAGAATGCCTGAGGAATGGAGTTGAGCCACACGAAGATCTGGGAGAGAGTTATGGAAGCGAGAGGTGACAACTTGTGAACAGAATGATGATTTCTTGCCAAGAAAACACCACAGATGCCATCTTTGCTTTGAGGATGCTGATGGAGAAGTACAGAGATGATCAGAAAACTCCATTTTGGTTTTAGGAAAAATCATATGATGGTGCCGAGGAAGGTGGTGTATAGAGAGGAAATCTGGAGTGGCAGACGTAAGACTGGTACAGGACATGTATGAGGACAGTGATAAGATGTGCTGTAGGAGTGATCAAGGTGGAGGTGGGAGTGCATCAAGGATCGGCTCTAAGCACCTTCTTGTTTGCTGTGGCGATAAGAAGAGGAATGAAAGTCAGCCATAGTAAGACAGAGTACATGTGTGAATGAGAGGGAGGCTGGTGGAACAGAAGCCACAAAGGCGCTGGACTTCAAATGCTCGGGGTCAAAGACAGTTGTGAGACCAGCTATGTTGTATAGTCTGGAGACTGGCATTGACAAAAAGGAGAAAGAATGGGAAGTGGTAGTAATGAAGATGTTGAGGTTCTTAGGAATGGCAAAGATTAATAAGATTAGCAGTGAGGTCATAACAGGTTAAACAACTGGGAGATAAAGTTAGAGAAGCAAAACAGACGGTTTGGACATGTCCAGAGGAGGGACAGTGGGTATACTTGTAGAAGGATGTTAGAAATGCAGCTGCCAGGAAAAAGGCAAAGGATATACTGTACAGTATTGGGATGCTGTTAGAGAGGACTGAGTGAGATTGATGATGACTCACTGTAGCAACACCCAAAGAGAGAAAAGCTAAAAGAAGTTAAAAATAAAACATCTGGCTCATATTTTGCTTAATAACAAATGAAAACTTTCAAATAGAAAGCGAGTAGCTGATGCCCAATGCTATGAACAACACTTTCAAATGTATGTATTTTGGTGTGGTGTGATACTTGTATTTAAAACAAAAGTTTGGTGCACTATGATGAACAGGACCTTACTTGAAAGCTCACAATGTCCTATTCACTGCATAAGGATTTTTAAAAAGTCCATAAAGTAAACAAGTTGTTTACTAATGCCCACTCGTTTTATAATAATGTATTCAATTTGCACTGCACATCACATTTTGCAAGGTCAAAGTTCTACAGTATAAAACACCTGGAGAGAATAAAACGTGGACTAAATAAAAAGATTAAAAATAACTTTATAAAATATTTCAAATAAAAACACTATAGTGGAGTCTCAGAACAATGTATCTTGCGCCATGTTGATAGTTACCTCAAATAATATTCAGATACTCAGACATAATGTAAAGTTTTAAGAATTTTTCAACTTGACCGGAACTCTTGTGCTCCGGTTTCAGTTCCGCATCGCACGGTTAAACAAGCTGCACTTCCGGTGCGCAGCTAAAACAATCCGCTGTGCGTAAGGCGCCTAAAATGGCAGTAGAAATAGAAACACACGGTGGAGCAAGTATATATAAATGGAGAGTGCCTCAGAATTAATTCAGATAGTGTCTGTGCTGTG
>JARVGQ010000804.1:11475608-11486725 GCA_031762355.1 Hypsolebias martinsi | reverse complement strand
TAGCGTTCTCTCTCTCTCTCGCTCGCTCTCTCTATCTCACGCTTGCTCTCTATCTCTCTCTCTATCTCTTTCTCTCTCTCTCTATCTATCTATCTATCTCTCTCTGTATATATCTCTCTCTCTCTCCATATATCTCTCTCTCTATATCTCTCTCTCGCTCGCTCTATCTCTCTATATATATCTATATCTATCTATCTATATCTCTCTCTTTCTCTATATCTATCTCGCTCGCTCTTGCTAGCTCTAACTCTCTCGCTCGCTTTCGCTCTCTCTAGCTTTTTCTCTATCTCTCTCTCTCGTTCGCTCTATCTCTCTCGCTCTTGCTCGCTCTCTATCTCTCTCGCTCTCTCTATCTATCTATATCTATCTCTCGCTCTCTATCCCTCTCGCTCGCTCTCTCTCTCTAGCTTTTTCTCTCTCTCGCTCGCTCTCTCTATCTCACGCTTGCTCTCTATCTCTCTCTATCTATCTCTCTCTCTATCTCTCTCTGCATATCTCTCTCTATATATCTCTCTCTCTCTATATATATATATCTCTCTCTCTCTATATCTCTCTCTATCTATCTCTATCTATCTCGCTCTATCTCGCTCTCTCTATATATATCTATCTCTCTCTATATATCTATCTCGCTCGCTCTTGCTAGCTCTAACTCTCTCGCTCGCTCTATCTCTCTATATCTCGCTTTCTCTATATATATCTCTCGCTCTATCTCTCTCTCTATCTATCTATCTCTATCTCTCTCTCTCTCTATATCTCTATCTCTCGCTCGCTCTCTCTCTCTCTCGCTCGCTCTATCTCTCTCTCGCTCTATCTCTCTCGCTCTATCTCGCTCTCTATATATATATATATCTATATCTCTCTCTCTATATATATATCTCTAACTCGCTCGCTCTATCTCTCTATATCTCTCGCTCTCTCTATATATATCTCTCGCTCTATCTCTCTCTCGATCTCTCTCGCTAGCTCTAACTATCTCTATCTCTCGCGCTTTCTATCTATCTCCCTATCTCTATCTCCCTCTCTATCTATCTCTCTCTCACTCTCTATCCCTCTCTCTCTCTCTCCATCTATCTCTATCTCTCTCTCGCTCTATATCTCTATCTCGCTCGATCTCTCTCGCTAGCTCTAACTATCTTGCTCGCTCTCTCTCGCTAGCTCTCTATCTCTCGCTGCCTCTCTCGCTCTCTCTATGTCCCTCTCTCTATCTATCTATCTCTCTCTCGCTCTATCTCTCTCTATATATCTATATCTATCTCTATCTCTCTATCTCTTATCTATCTCGCTCGCTCTTGCTAGCTCTAACTCTCTCGCTCGCTTTCGCTCTCTCTCTAGCTTTTTCTCTATCTCTCTCTCTCGTTCACTCTATCTCTCTCGCTCTTGCTCGCTCTCTATCTCTCTCGCTCTCTCTATCTATCTATATCTATCTCTATCTCTCGCTCTCTATCCCTCTCGCTCGCTCTCTCTCTCTATCCCTCTCGCTCGCTCTCTCTCTCTCTAGCTTTTTCTCTCTCTATCTCACGCTTGCTCTCTCTCTATCTCTCTCTCTATATCTCTCTATATCTCTATATCTCTATCTCTCTCTATATATATCTCTATCTCTCTCTCTCTATATCTCTATCTCTCTCTATATCTCTATCTCTCTCTATCTCTCTATATATCTATCGCTTTCTATCTCTATCTCTCGCTCGCTCTATCTCTCTCTCGCTCGCTCTATCTCTCTCTCGCTCGCTCTATCTCTCTCTCGCTCGCTCTATCTCTCTCTCGCTCTCTCTATCTCTCTCTCGCTCTATCTCGCTCTCTCTATATATCTCTTTCTCTCTCTATATCTATCTCTCTCTATCTCTCTCTCTGTATATATATCTCTCTGTATATCTCTCTCTCTATATATATATCTCTCTCTCGCTCGCTCTATCTCTCTCTCGCTCTATCTCGCTCTCTCTATATATCTCTTTCTCTCTCTCTCTATCTATCTCTCTCTATCTATCTCTCTCTATCTCTCTCTCTGTATATATCTCTCTCTCTCTATCCCGCTCGCTCTCTCTCTCTAGCTTTTTCTCTCTCTCTCTCGCTCTCTCTCTCTATCTCACGCTTGCTCTCTATCTCTCTCTCTCTCTATCTATCTCTTTCTCTCTCTCTCTATCTCTCTCTCTATCTCTCTCTATCTCTCTCTGTATATATATCTCTCTCTCTCTATATATATCTCTCTCTCTCTCTATCTCTATCTCTCTCTCTCTATATCTCTCTCTCTATCTCTCTCTATCTCTCTCTCTCTATCTCGCTCTCGCTCGCTCTATCTCGCTCTCGCTCTATCTCGCTCTCTCTCTATCTCGCTCTCTCTCTATATATATCTATCTCTATCTCTATCTATCTCGCTCGCTCTTGCTAGCTCTAACTCTCTCGCTCGCTTTCACTCTCTCTCTATCTCGCTCTCTCTATATATATCTCTCGCTCTATCTCTCTCTCGATCTCTCTCGCTAGCTCTAACTATCTCGCTCTCGCGCTTTCTATCTATCTCCCTCTCACTCTCTATCCCTCTATCTCTCTCTCGCTCTATATCTCTATCTCGCTCGATCTCTCTCGCTAGCTTTAACTCTCTCGCTCGCTTGCTCTCGCTCTATCTCGCTCGCTCTACCGCTCTCTATCTTGCTCGCTCTCTCTCGCTAGCTCTATCTCTCTCTCGCTCTCCATCGCTCTCTCTCGCTCTCCATTTCTCTCTCTATCTCCATCTCTCTCTCTCGCTCGCTCTCTCTATCTGTCTCTCTCTCCATCTCCATCTATCTCTCGCTCTCTCTCTCTCTCTATCTCGCTCGCTCTATCTCTCTCTCGCTCGCTCTCTTTCTATATATATCTCTATCTCTCTCTCTCTCTATCTCTCTATCTATCTCTCTCTCTCTCTAGCTCTAGCTCATCTCTCTCTCTCTCTCTCTCTCTCTCTCTCTTACACACACACACCATATGATTCATCACCTGCTGCAGGGGGTGGACTGGCCGTTGGAAGCATCAGGATGTTCACAGAGGGGGACTAGTGGCTTGGCTCTGGAAGAAGATTGTTCATGTTAAATTGTTTGCACATGAGGGAGAGTGGGATTGCTGCAGAAGTGGGCGTGGCAGAGATCATGATGCTCTGTGCTCTTTTACAGCGTTTAGAACATTGCAAGTGTTGGAAAGGTTTATAAAGCCTTAATAAATATAAATATACACACACGCACATACATAAGTGCTGGTCAAAATTTGAATATCATGAAAAAGTTGACTTCTTTCAGGAATTCCATTCAGAAAGTTAAACTTGTATTTTATATTCATTCATTACACACAGGCTGATATATGTCAAATGTTTATTTTAATGTTAATGATTATAACTGACAAGTAATGAAAACCCCAAATTCAGTATCTCAGAAAACGAGAATATGATTAAGACCAATTATAAACAAAATGATTTTTTAAATACATTTTGGCCAACTGAAAAGTACGAGTATGTACAGTACCGGTACTTAGCTGGGGCTCCTTTCGCCTAGATTACTGCAGCAATGAGATGTGACAGTCAGTCAGTCTGTGACACTGCTCAGGTGTTTTGAGAGCCCAGATAGTGGCTTTTAGCTCTTTTAGTTGATGTATTGTGAAGAGGAAGATGTGATATGCCAGACCCAACGATTCAGAAGAGCTGAAGTCCACTATCAGAGTAACCTGGGCGCATAACACCTGAGCAGAGTCATAGACTGATCCACTCCATACCACGCCTCACTGCTGCAGTAATCCAGGCAAAAGGAGCCCCAGCTAAATACTGAGTGCTGCACATGCTCATACTTTTCAGTTGGCCAAACTTTATTTAGAAAAAATCCTTTTTTTTTAATTGGTCTTAATATTCTCATTTTCTGAGATGCTGAATTTGTGGTTTTCATTAGTTGTCAGTTATAATCATCAACATTAAAATAAATAAACATTTGACATACCGGTATATCAGTCTGTGTGTAATGAATGAATATACAAGTTTCACTTTTGGAATGGAATAACCAAAATAAATAAACTTTTTTTTTTATGATATTCTAATTTTATGACCAGCACCTGTATATATAAACTACTATTTACTACAACTACTACTATTTGTACTACTTCGCGGTTTCTCACTTATGGGTGGTGGTGGGGGTAATGGAACCCCTGCGATAAATGAGGGACTAGTGTATTTCATTACTGTCTCGTAGTAAAGTCAAGCTGTTTTTCACCTGTGGTGCAGGAAAGCTGAACTTTCCAGGGTCAAACCAGCTTTGTGACACTGCTGTTAGCTCACACTAAGCCTCTAGTCCTGCTTTATGTCCTCTCTGTGTGTGTAAAATGTGTAAAATAAAACTTTTCAGTGCATACAGTTCATCGCTTGTTGGTTTTATACATTTGCCCACTTTTTCATATAGTTTCATTTTAACAGAGGGACAATGAAGTTGCAACTGATCTGCAAATCATTGAAGGGAATACGTTTTTAATCTCCTACAACCAGCCAGAACTGGTGATCAAACACTCCTCGTATCAACTTATGTGCATTCAACTCATGTATCTACATAAACTCAAATTTTTATTTCATTTCCATCCTTCTCCAGTTGTTGAGAATTGTGAGGAGACCACAAGGCTGGACTGGATTACACAACTGCTGGTGGAATTATTCATAAACAGAAGAAATACAATGTCCATCAGTCTTGAGCTCCATGCAGGATCTTGCCTCATGGGATGAGGAGGATCTTGTTAAGGATCTGGACCAGTTAGGACCACCATCAGTCTCACACTTTGCCATAATGGACTGAAATCTGGCAGCTCCAGAAGGATCATCTCAGGTTTTCCAGCAGTGGGGACTAGACTTCAGTACATTACATCATATCTTTATCAAGCTCCTCCTGTGTCACGGTGGACTTCTAGTCCTCACTACATGAACAAGATCCTGCATGGAGTTCAGACTGATGATTACATTTCTGTTTCTGAGGAATCACACCAGCAGTTGTCAGATTCTCTCCCAGCTTCGTGCTGATGGATTAGAAGTCCATTCCAACCTTGAGCAGATCTCTGGTCTGTTCCACGATGGAGGTTGAAATATGGAAGAAAATTTGATTTCAGTGGACGGATTTATACGTCTGAAATCTGAGAGTCATTCATGTCCCCTCACTGACTTGCAGATCAGTTTAACTTCAACATGTGCTTTTGATATTTTAATAAAAAGAAACTTCTTTGTAAGTGGGCAAATTCACAAAATCATCTAAATGTGACGACTCATCGCTCAAGAAGTGTGGAGGAACTATCAAACTGAAACCTTTTGTTATCTCCACAGCAACTGGAAGATGTTAACGGCTTTATCTAAGGACAAGACTGCTCAGATAGTAATCAATATCTTACATGTACTAGAAATCACTCAGCATGATCAGTTTGGATCATCAGACACAAGTTCTCTCATGCACAGCAAGGACTGTGGTGTAAAAGCTTAAATTCAACAACATGCTGCTTTGCGTTTTACGCACATCAATTCAGGTTTGAAACATTACTGGTAACAGATAACAAACGCAATGTAAACATTTGCAAACTGATTAGATATTTAGTTGTTTAAATGGACTAACCATTAGCTTATCTCATTTAAGAGAACTCGCCTGACTTTCCAAGCTGATAACGCTCAGCAACTGGTGCAGGTAAGATATTAGTTACTAATACAGCCTCAGAATTAAACCAATCTCATTAAAAATATTACGACATTAAAAGGTGTTCAATCTGAAATTGATTTTTGAAAGTGGTTCAATTAGCTTTTAGTTCAAAATGTTACTAATTAATTTGCAAGTAAAGAAAGAAAAATACAAATAAGTTTGATAATTTCTCCACATTTATCAGCGGACAGAGCAAGCTCAGAGCTCCTGCATGTTCTCACCTGGTGTCTTTTGTGTAGAACTACCTGGAGCCACCGGTTCGCCTCAGAGAAGCTCTGGAGCAGAAAGGACTGAAGGCAGGAAGTTTCTTCACGCTGCACCACGGGGAGTCTCGGCTCATCGCTGCACCGGAGGCCGACGTGTTTGACTGACGTCGCCGTCTGAGACAGACTCACTCTGGGTTTGTCTAAAAATAAAAATAAAAAGCACTTGTAAAGATTTAAAGTTTCTAATGCATTATGTGCAGCTCCACCCAATAAAAAGTGAACGTGTATCATCTGTTGTTAGGATCTATACTGACGGTGAAACGTAGTAGGCCTGTCACGATAATTTTTTTAATTCATTTTATAATAATGAAATACAACAAATAACATATGTAATTGGGAAAAAAATATAAAAAATATAAAATGAAAGGTAGCAGATGAAAATATCTTATTAAATCTGCTCCTTATTTATCTAATAAACATTCAAACATAATTTTCTATAAATTACAAAATAAGTAAATAACTCATTCAATTTTGCTGGGTGATTGTCTCAAAATATTGCGATAAATGAAAACAAAATTTGACAGTAATTACTAATTATGGTTAATTTGTGTGTGGTACCTTTTCTGACCACTAGATAGCAGTATAAGACAGTTTGAACCAAAGGAGGGAGGGAGGTCCCTTGATGTGACATGGGCTGTCCCCTTTTTTTTGGTTCTCAAAATGGACGCTCAGTGCCGTTTGAGCTCTTTAGCGTAGCATTTTTCACACAAAGTTTTAATATAAAAACATAGTAAACAAGTTCTCAACTTATCCTGATGCATGCTCAATAATCCAGGTAGAACAATCTAAAAAAGTCCAGATGACCAGACTTAACTTCTTTTTGCAGAGAAAAACAACGGGTTTCAACTGTGAATTTTGGAGCTTCGACAAGACAAAAAAAAATTTTTTCCCAGAGGTCGGCCTGTCAGCTTAGCTTTTCAGCTTAGCTGCTTTTAACAATCCAAAAACATAATCTTGTTTAAAACAAATCCAGTGTCTTCAGTAGAAAGGGAGAGAGACAGAAAGAAACGATAAAGCTGATAAATGAAAATGAGGTTGATAATTTTCATTTATCTTGCGATTAATTTATTTATTGTTTATCGTGACAGGCTTACTGAAACATGCAACAAAAATGCTACAGTTACATTAATGGTGGTAGCACTTTTTTTTTTCTTCAAAAGTGTCAAACAAAAAAAGAACTGTCGCAATTAGGAGTGTTGCTAATTTGATAATTTTCTGAAGATTTGTCCCAAAAAAAAAAAATTTACATTTTGATGCATTATTTTCAGCTCAAGTTCTAGTATTTCCACACCTGATGAGGTGGGAAAGCAGCTGTCAGCATCTGTGTGGTCAGGTTTACACCCACTGATAAAAACGAAGCAAGTAAACGCTTTCATCCGAATGAGCCTCGAGTGTGCAGGAGTGGTGCTGCAGTGTTGAAAGTTGAGCTGGTTTCAACTGTGGAGTGTTTAGTTGAAGCTTTGACATTTTTATTTTGATGCTGTGAACCCACAGCGCAGAAATGTGCCTCTGCTTAGTGCAGCCTTTGTTTTTAGAACTTTAGTTGCTTTTACAGAGAAATGGTGTAGTCTTACTATTGTAAATCTTTTCAGTCTGAATGTACTTAAACTGCACAAGATTCAGCTCGTTTGTTGCAGTAATCTCTTCAAGGTTATTTGTGCTGTGTTTTCTGAGAGCTTGTCAATAAATTTACCTTGAAAAATAAGTGTTTTCCTTTCAGAACAGCTTTCATTCAACCTTTATTTATACAGATTAGTCTCATTGAGTCACGAGAACTCATTTTCAAGAGAAATCCGTTTTAGACAGATAGCATAAAGTACATAAAACAAGTCAACAAAAAGCTATTAAAATCAAATAAGTTATAAACTGAAATTAAGATGCCATATAAAACAAGGTAAAATAATTTTGTATTGATATTTCTATTGACATGAGCAAATGTTTAAAAACCCTTAAAGAATCAAAGCTTCAAATGTTTCTGCAAGGTGTTGCAGGAGCAGAGTAAGAAAATGCCTTTTTGCCGAGTTCAGTTCACACTGAGCGGACGCTGCAGGTAATGGATCCCTGACAGCGCACGTCGTAGCTGCACTGACAATGTGACATGTGGGAGGAGATATAACCAAGGAGTGATTTATACAGTAGATGAAGATTTATCAGTGTGAGAGCCTACGTGTAGATAATGATGACCAATGTATACAGAGTTCAGTGATGGGTACGGTAGTTATGAACCTTGGTGCACCATGGTGGACAGCAACCAACATCTTCAAGGAGCATTCATGTAAATACCGTATTTTTCACTGTATGAATCACAGTTTTTGGCATCATTTGCATGCTCTGCGACTTATAGGCCGAAGCAATGTATTTATGGATTTTTCCACTTTATTAGACAAATATGGACTGATGCGACTTATAGGGCAGTGCGATGTTTACGGCGGAAAATACGGTAATGTCACCATAGTCAATGGCCGGTAGGAAAGTAGCAGTTACAAAGGCATTTCCTAGCATTCAGAATTAATCAAGATCCATTTCTGTAAAATAAAACCAGTTGTAATTTTAGTTTCTTTATCAAGTTTTCAACATGTGGCTTAAAATAAAGATGTACATCAATTAAAATTCTCAAGTATTTATAAGAATCCACAAACTCAGTAGGAACACCAAGCCTGGATGAGATATGGAGAAGAGCTGCTGGCACCAGCTTTCTGTTTGAAAACATCCCATTGGTTTTATCAACATTGAGCACCAGTTTGAGACGAAGCAAGTTCAACTGAATGACGTTAAAGTCAGACTGTAGGAGTTGGAAAACCTTAGCAATTGTGTTAGCTCGGCAATAAACAATTGTATCATCAGCTTAGAGATGCAAGGAGGCGTCAGGATTGTTTTGACCTACATTATTATATAAATTGTAAAAATAGCGGGTCCTAAAACTGAGCCGTGTGGCACACCATTAGTGACCGCTAAATAGATAGACGAAGTACTGTTGTGTCTAACACATTGCCGCTGATCTGAGACATAGAAAACCAACCAACAGTGTTGATCTGAGAAACAAATATCTGAGAGCTCATGACATAAGATGTTATGATCAGTATCGAAAGCTTAGCTGAATCATGTCAGGAGAAAAAGATGTATATATGTAATTCTTCCAACAAGTCTATTCATCAGCCAACTCATTAAGATCTTTGTTTTATGAAACTTGAGCATTTTAAGTCTACAGTAATGGTCGTTCACTAAAAGAACATTTAAATTTAGTGCCCCCTAGTGGCCAAAGCAGAACAGGAGCTCTGGAAGACCAATGCACTTTGTGTCTGCACTTCAGTGAAAATGTATAAAACTTTTATATTAACCTCACCAGGATTAGGCTTTCTACAAAAACTAAGAAAAGCTCAGGCTGCAAACCACACATTCAATTGTTTGATTATAGATCTATTGTAACTGATCAGGTAATATACGAGGGAAATTTACAAATAATTTGACCAAATGTACTGATTGTTAAGACTTTTTGTCTTGTGATGAATCAAACCAAGCATCACAAAAGTGCATGATGAGATTTAAAATAGTTTGAAAATAAATGAAGATCTCATTTTTTCTGCTTTACTAAAACTGTTAAAAGGTCTAGATTCTAAAAAAAAACTGCAGGCCCTGATGACCTTCCTCCTTATTTCTTAAGGTTAGCCGCACACTACTTTTTCACATCACTGCAGAACCGGTGTCTCACATCTTTAATCTGTCCATAAGTCAAAACACTGTTCCAAATGTTTGGAAAACTGATTTTGTTCTACTTCTACTGAAGGAAGGAGACACGACTATACTGAACAACTATCGCGCAATCTCTAAACTCTGCATTCTTGCTAAGGTTTTAGAAAAGCCGAAACACTCAAATCAAGAAGTATTTGGATTATTTTAACATCTTACCTCCCCATCAATCTGGTTTCAGGAAATAACACAGCACAATAACTGCTTCGCTGAAGGTTTTTAACAATGTTAAGCATTGGATGCTAAGAATTATTGTGCTGCACTTTATTTACACCTATCTAAAGCTTGACACTGTGAATCATAATATCTTGTGTTATAAGCTCTCAGAAATTGGTTTCTCAGATCACACTATTGGTTGGTTCTCCAACTATCTTTCAGATCGGAGGCAATGTGTTCAGCACAATAGTACGTCTTCCAGCTAACTGTTAACAATGGTGTACCACAAGGTTCAGTCTTAGGGCGCATACTCTTTACAATCTACATAAGTAATGTGAGTCAGATCATTCCTGATGCATCCTTACATTTCTATGCTGACGACAGTTTTTTTTTTTTTTAACTGTTGAGCTAAAACAGTTGCTAAGGTCTGCCAGCTTTTACAGTGTTTTCTTTTTGACATCATCCAGTCAGATTTGTTCCATCTCAAACTTGTGCTAAATGCTGACAAACCCAAAGTGGGGATGTTTTCAAACAGGAAGTCAGTTCCAGCAGTCCTTCCGTCTACTTTATCTCCAAATGATGTTCCTATTAAATTTGTTGATTCTTAAAAATACTTTGGTATCTTGGGTCGACTGGTATCTCTCTCTTAAGCCTCGTGTAAAAAAAAAAAAAAACCTAGCAAAGAAACTTAAAGTTAAACTGGGTTTCTTTTTCAGATATGGACCCTGTTTAACTCTGAATGCTAGGAAACGCCTTGTAACTGTGACTTTCTTTCCCTCCATTGATTACGGTGACATTATTTACATGAACGCTCCTACAAGCTCCCTGCAGATGTTGGACACGGTCAATCATGGTGCGCTTAGATTCATAACTGGCTCCAACTACCATCACTGCACCCTGTATTCACTGGTTAACTGGTCATCATTAACTTAATGCAGATTCTCCCTGGTACATTTTCATCTTTAAACCACTTCTTGGTCTGTTGCCTTCATGTCACTACGTGAGTGCTGCTAAAGCGTGCACTCTCAAAACATTAATACATGCAGCATGGCCGGAGTGGGACTTATTTTCAGCCCTGGCGTTTCAACCTCAGAGTGGCCCACTTTAGATCACAACCAATTATTTATTAAACTCATGTAATTATAACCTTACATTAGAGCTGGACAAAAATTCGATAACGATATATCTCGCCGATATACTTTTTTCGATAACGATAAAATGAGTTTAAGCATATTTTCGATATTTCATAGGATTTTACAACGTTTCACTGACGCTT
>JARVGQ010000804.1:11444638-11457434 GCA_031762355.1 Hypsolebias martinsi | reverse complement strand
AACGCTGCGCCGCACACCCGTTCTTAAGTCCGAGTTGCTGTAAGTCGAGGGCGCCTTAAGTCGAGGACTACCTGTATCACTGTACAAACACTGATGGTAGATGTGCAGCTGCTCTGCCTTCAGACACCTAATACAATTGTCAGGATGTGCATAGCCCTGCAGAACCTAACTGACCTACATAAGGCGAGGTCAGCGAACAAGGCCAGGTTTATTCTGGCAGATCTTGATCATCCACTCCATTGTAAGTTCAGGTTGCTTCCATGTGGACGCAGGTATCTGCAGCCCAGATGTAGGACGAACAGATCGGGCTTCTCAACGAACAATGATGATCTCATGTATTATTTTAATGTTTCAATGTCTTGTCTAGTACGGATGTTTTGTGTGAAACTGACTGTGAAACTAATTGCTCCTTGGGGATAATAAAAAAACTTGAAATAGTCATGTTACATAACCTGGCATTGATTTTGTTTACAGCCTCTCAAGAACAGCAAATAATGTACATGTTCCACTGCACAGAAGTTTTATTTCACAACAAAAGTCTATAATGTAGAATTGAAAAATGCAAGAAGAAAACAACTAGTCAAATATACTTTAAACATTAAAAAAATCTCAAAACATCTAACCTGACACCTTCATTCAGCGTGTAAAGTTCATTCTCTCCCAGCTCTTTCCGTTGGAAAACGGAGATCACCGCATTGTGGATGCTGCCAAAAAACATAAAAAGAGGCGTTTATAAATGACCCGACTCTTAAAAACACAATCAGAGAGAAACAGATTTGTAAAATGTGTGAAAACAGAGGTCAAAGTCGACTTTTTATTGCCAGCCTTTTGCCTTTCTGAGTCAGGTTTTCCTGTGTATGTGTGTTTGTCTGTTAGGAAAATATTTCATACCATACTGGACAGGTTTTATTGAAACTCAAAATGTAATATTTGGATTTACAACCAGAGCGGATTACCGTATTTTCCATCGTAAACATCGCTCCGCCCTATAAGTCACATCAGTCCAAATATGTCTAATAGAGTGGAAAAATCTATAAATATGTCACTTCGCCGTATACGTCACATCTATTAGGTGTCACCGCTGACAACCCAGAAATGTGGGACTTTAAAAAAATTTTTTTTTTTTTGGGTGCCGAAAACCGATGGGCTGCCAAATGGCCATCGCGGAAGCGTGCATGGGTGGACTTTAACAATAATTTAACAAGATTAACACTTAAAAACAATTATTTGTTTGCTTGAAATTATAGTAAAGGCGCATCGCCTTGATAAATGCACTTTGACGGTCAAATCAGCTGCGTTTTAAAACCTGATTCGCGGAAGCGGGCACACGCAGAGGGACAAGCTTCAGAGCATTTCTTCGAAATTGAACAAGACAAACACTTAAAAACAATTATTTGTTTGCTCGACTTTAAAGTAAAGTTGTGTCTCAGTTGAACTTTTACTTAATAAATGCACTATGACAGTCAATTCAGCTGCATTTCGTCGGAGCGGTGCAGGGAAATGAAGCTGATTCGGTTCCTCTAGGCAGATGACGGAGGCAGGCTTTGGCAAGCCGACTGTGTCATTAATAGCCACTTTTACCTATTACATGATACAACGACATGCCTTACTACTCGAGTGCCATCTAGTGGCTGAAAATGGTAGTGTTCAATTGTTTTCAGTCAGAATTAATGAAAACGGTCATATCTCAGCCAAAAATTGGTTTATAAATACAGTTTGGGAAAAAAACATAAATTTCGGCGTATAAGTCACAGGGCAAATTATGCAAAAAAAAAAAAAAAACAGCCACTTACAGGGCAAAAAGTACAGTAGTTTGAAGCTGGCAAAAATCAACATGGTCGCCGCAGCTAATGGGGCTTGGAAAACACAACTCAGTCACTTATAGAGATTCTGAGCTCAAGTCTGATGTGGTAGCAGCTGAGAGTTGTTTACAACACATGATAAGAGAGCTAACAGGTGGAGCACTGACCTGTTCCAGGTGGCGTTGGCACCAGCCCTCCTCTGCTGGGTCCCTTTATCCCTGCAGGACTCCTCCGGCAGCGCTCCAGCCGCTCCTCCCTTCTCCCCTCCTCCTCCTCCGCCTCCTCCTCCTCCTCCTCCTCCTCCTGCCGAGCTTTTCGAGAGGTCGGTCAGGCTGGAGGACGAGCCGGTGCCCAGACGGAGCTTGTTCTGCAGGCTCCTGGAAATCCAGCAGAGTGAAACTGAGTTTAACAACTTTCAAACCAGTCGAATCACGCACCACTTATCATTAATCCAGTAAATAGATCAAATATCCACACGTGCACTGATCTCCGTGCAAGGAGCGCCTCAGTCTCACTGCTTTTGTTTAATTCTTTCCTCTTGTTTTAAAGCTCAGCCAGCTTCACTGTTCTCTGCCTGCTCCTGTCGCCCCCCCCTGCCAGTCTGTTGGTTGACGACCGTGTGACCGAGGTGCTTTTGTGCCAGGCGAACAAAAAGAACCCTTTTGGCTCTCGAGAGGGACGCGAAGAGTTTAAAGGTGTCGAGCTTTTCGCTTCGTCTTCCCTTCCGTGCCTCTGTGTCCAGAAGATAAATCCAGGCTGTCACATCCTGTTCGTCCAGTTTACTGATCCTCGTTCAGCTTTGGTGATGATAGAAGAAACACAGAAATCAGACTGAAGGAATTTTTAAAAGACTGCCTGTTTCAGCTCCGTCTATAAATGTTCAGTAGGATTAGATATCTATTTTAAACAGTCTCATTTTGTACTATCCATTTGGAGGACCCACGATCTTTGACCGAGACTGAGCTTTCTGACACTGAGCAGCACACTTCCCTCCAGAATGCCTTGACAGTCGACTCCTGCACAGACTAAAGATGATGTCACTATGCATTTTGATTGAATTCCTGCCTGGCTTTTTAAAAATGTATTTATGATTTTGGGTCCTCCGCAGTCGTCGTCCATTAAATCCGCTTTGGCTCAATCATCAATCAATGGATGGTAACCTTGATGTTCACCTTGATGTTCACCTTCAAACTCTATGGAACTTGTTCTGGGCTCGTTGGAAACCATTGTATATCATCTGCCCCGTCAGTTTTGAGTCTTGTAGCCATCACTTTTGAACATGCTTGTCAATAATAGTCTTCAGTTCAGTAGGTACACACCATGGTACAAAACAGCTCTGTGACGTCAACGGTTTCAATGATGCTCATTACGAAACACTTCGTTTAACATGGCCTCCTGATAAAATGATCTTTTTAGGAGTACCATCTTTTTGTCAAGGCTAGTTGCATTAGTTTTTTCATCTAGAAGTCAGTCCGTTGTAGATGTACCTCAGACTTGCGGACAAGAGCAAAAACATTACGGCCCTCCTTTGCCATTAGAAGATGAAGACAGAAGGTGTGTTGATCATTTATCAGCTTGGATCTCAGCTCAGCTCCACATAAGTAGGTCAGTGTGCGAAACAAGAGCTCTGCTCACACAATCACACAGTTTACATCGAAACGAGTTTCCAATTTCTCACGAAGGAGCTCGGAGCTGTTCTCACATGATGATGAGCAAATGGTTCAGAGGATAAAACTGACTAAAGACGCACAGAGCTTCTTCTACATCTACATAAAACTGAAAGGGATTCCATGTAACCAGGAAGTGAAAGCTGTAGGTTTTTGGCCCCCTCTGAACAGGAAGCCTGCAGTCTAATGACTAAACAAAGGAGGACGAGTGAAAGCATGAATGATGTCATGCAGGAATGTGAGTGCGTTTCAGTTCGATCCAGCTTTGTGTGTCAGAAAGGACATGAGAGAGAAGGAGAGACCAAGAGCTGTAGCTGAAGTGAAGTGCTGTGCACTGACCTGTTGGCTGTGTGTGTGTGTGTGTGTGTGTGTGTGTGTGTGTGTGTGTGTGTGTGTGTGTGTGTTACCTCCTGAATGAACCCTCTCGTTCCATGTTAGTCTTGACAGATGGCTAACAACCACTCTGCAACTGCAACTAACGAAGCCGCATCTTAAAAAAAAAAAGAAAAAATCAACTAAAGGTTACAATTTTTTATTTATTTATTTATTTTTATTCACAACGTCACTCCATGTATTAAATAAAATAAATGACAAGAGCAGCTGCATTTTCTGGAACACTGCTGTGTCAACACTAAGCGCAGAATAACAGCAAAAGAAAACGAAACCCATTTATTCTTTTTAGCTATATTTAGCTAATGTTAGTTTTTAGCTACCATTTAGTTTCAAGCTGAAACAAAACAAACAAAAAAAAAACTATAAGTTAAAATAAACAAACCGACAAATAAAAGCTAAAATTAGCAAAACGGTAATTAAAAGCTAAAATTAGGAAAACATAACTTAAAGCTAAAAAGTGTACCAGTAGAATGATTGCTAAAAATTTAAATTAGCAAATCAGTGGCTAAAAATGTAAAACTAATACAACAGGACTTAAAAGCTAAAATTTTCAAATCAAAAACTTAAGGATAAAATGATCAAAACAGCAGATCAATGATCAACAAAACAGACACAACAGCTACATTTAGCAGAAAAGTAACTAAAAGCTAAAATTAGCAAAACAGAGCTAAAAGCTAAATGTTTAAGTTAAAATTAGCAGAACAGTACCTTAAAATGTAAAATTAACCCAAAAAAGCATATAAAAGCTAAAATTAGCAAACCAAAAGCTAAATGCTAAAATGATCAAAACAGTAGTCAACCGCTAAGACTAGCAAAACAACTGCTAAAAGCTAAACTGAGCAGAATGCTAACTAAAGTTATAATTTGTAAAATAAGAAAAGCTGAAATTAATAAAAAAAAAAGGTAGATAAAAGCTCAATTAGTAAACCAAAAGCTAAATGCTAAAATAATTAAAACAGTAGCTAACTGCTAAGACCAGACAAAACAACTGCTAAAAGCTAAATTTAGCAGAAAGGTAACTTACATGTTATACTTAGCAAACTAATAAGAAAAAGCTTAAATTAACAAAAATGTAGAAAAGCTAAAATTAGCGAGCCTTAAGCTAAATGCTAAAATGAGCAAAACAGTAGCTAACTGATAAGATCAGCAAAACAAATGCTAATAGCTAAGTTTAGCAGAAAGGTAAATAAATGTTATCATTAGCAAAATAACAAGAAAAGCTTTAATTAACCCAAAAAAGTAGATAAAAGCTAAAATTAGCAAGCCAAAAGCTAAATGCCAAAAGGATTGAAACGGTAGCTAACTGCTAAGCCCAGCAAAACAACTGCTAAAACCTAAATTTAGCAGAAAGGTAACTAAATGTTATAATTAGCAAAATAATAAGAAAAGCTTACATTAACACCAAAAAAGTAGATATGAGCTAAAATTAGCAAACCAATAGCTAAATGCTAAAATGAACAAAACAGTAGCCAACTGCTAAAATGAGCAAAACAATTGCTTAAAGCTAAATTTAGCAAAACAGAAGCTAAAAGCTAAAAATGAAGCTGGTGTGATAAGATAGTTTTCAAAGAACAACTGAAGGATTCGTTCTCCATTTATTCAACGAGGAAGTAAACTATGTAAAGTTTAACATTTTGCACAGTTTCAAAGTTATTAAAACTTAAAATCATTTAGCGGGAATATCCTGAACGAGCTGAACATTTTGACACACGATCGGTTAAAATTGCTGCCAATATATGTGTTTTAGTTTTTAGTATTTTTATTTCCACTGCCCTTTTATTTTTATTGTTGTTGTTTTTTTGTTTTTTTTTTTTTCCATTGATTTATCTTCACTGATTTATTCTACCAGTTTTTATCTTTTTATCCTGTTCAGCACCTTGGTCAATGCTAGGCATTGTAGGAAGGTGCTATATAAATAAAGTTTATTATTATTATTATTATTATAAGCTGAAATAGTTGCACTTTAAATACCTGTTGGGAAGCAACAGGAAAACAAACGGTGTGACAGTTTAAGCTGTTTTTTTTTAACAGCATGAACTATTCATGAGCATCAGACAAGATGAGGTCATCCATAGATTTGCCATCAAAGGAGCCTCAACTGAGAAAACTAAAAGTTTAAACCATTGCACGGATAAATAAAGCCAGGTGTTGTGAAGGCGCTGCAGTCGACTTCCTGAGCGTCACGGAGACTCCCGTCTGTCTAACGAGGCTCGGTGTTCTAATCAAATTACAGGAGAGCAGTTGAGACGGACATCTGATCCGTCCACAAACTCAGATGCCCCCCGTCCCTCTCTGAGCAGACGTGCAGATAGAAAGGCACACGTTTTTGACAAATCAAACGAGGCAGACTGGGGCCTTTGTGAAAACCTACAACAGTGTGCAGTTCGGCTGCTTTTCCTCAAAGGCCCCACTGTGAGCGTCTGCGTGTCACTTTCAGTTGTGGTTTTAGTTTTCTGGGTTGCACTGCATGCAAAGCTCTGTGCTCTCATGCCTTTGGGCCCATGTGCTGTGGGCGTGACGGGTCCACTGAGGCTGGCATCAGGGTGATCGGTGTGTTTACAGCAAACCTGAGCCGTGTTTGTCCGGATAACCATCATGTGGTGTAAAAACGCGTGTCGAGCTGCACATGAAAAACTGTAAATGACAGCAGCTGAAGGTGTCTGGTCAGAGGAACATATGTGACGCTTAGCTTGAGGAGACATGATTAGATCACCTGCAGCTGAAACAGTTGTTTTAGCGTGTGTATCTGTGTGTGTTGGATTTTAATCAGTGAACGCACCGCTGTAATTCATTAACTTTTGGAGTCAACTTGATTCAAGATGGCTGCCACAACTTGATTAAAAAATAAAAATAAAATCTGCAGATTTTGACCTAAATTTTAGTGTGGTAGTAGCCGAGACAGGCCCCCAACACATTAAGAGCACCAACGGGTCACACAACAATAAAGTTAAAGGCAAAATTTTAGAGTTTGGAGTCGACTCTTGTCTGTTAGCAAAATATCTTGCAAACTACTTAACAGATTTCCATGAAACTTTCAGGGGAGAATTACTGGAAGCACCTTTATAACTGTTAACATTTTCAGGTCAGTTCAATTTAAGATGTCTGCCACAGCAAACTGAACATAAAAAACACAAAAATGGCTTTAGTTCAGTCAATTTTACAGATATTGCACTGAATCTTGGTGTGCTAGTAGCTTAGATTAATTTATAACACATCATTTAAGTGCTGCTCAATGCTCTAGTTTTGCTTAAAAAAATTAAAGCTTAACCGTTGGAGTAAACCCTATTTGTCTGTTAGCAAAATATCTTGTGAACCACTGGATAGATTTTAATGAAACTCTCAGAACGTAATCTCTAATTGCACATTTATAATTGATTAACTTTTAGAGTCAAACCAATTCAACAAGGCTGCCACAGCTAATCAAAATTAACCAGCGCTAAAATTGCTATAACACAGTCAGTTTTACAGATATTGAGCTACACTTGTGTGGCAACTTACATGAGATTGTCCTCAATAGTATTTTTAAGGTTAGATAAAAATAACTTATTACTCATTGGATGAATTTGGCCTTGAAAGGCAGCGGGTGACGTGCATCTTTTCAAGTAATGCTCAAAGAAGTTGACTTCAGCTCATAGAGGCACAACTTGTTTAAAATCATCCGCAGCAGTGTTCAGGTGGCATTTCTGGATCATTGTGTCTAAACTTGGCCATGCAGAGGAAATAAAAAAAAAAAAAAAAAAGCCCAATCTGGTGCTCGAAGTCTGTGTTTATGGAACACTGGGAGCATCTGGTCAGATCTTCACGAGCAGACTAACCAGTCTGCATTTGAAACCTGCACAGAAACCTCCTCCTGACTCTCTCAGAGCAGCAGACAGTTCACCCTGTAAGCAGATATCAGATGTTACAGCCCCGCAGCAAAGTGCTAAAATAAAAGCAGCGGCTCTGGCAGAAGCCACAGGTCAGAGGTCAGACCCCCGGCAGACTGAGAGTCATGAGAATATAAACACACGTTCACTCCCTGAAAAGGTTTTAGATTCATACTCACTTCTCATGCTCCCTTTCAAATGTTCTCCACGTTCAAACAAATGGAGCCAGAACATCAAAATAAAGTGCTCCTGTGATGTTTCGAGCTCCTTCTGTGGGTGGAGGGCCCCTCCTTTGTCGCAGCTCGAGGACCTCCGCGCTCCAGCCGCGAGCTGTTAGTGGTGCTTTCACTGTCCGCGAGACGGAGGAGGGAGGAAGTGAGGGAGGTGAAACAGAGAGAGGCGGTGCGAGCTCAGGAGGCTGTGGGAGACACTCAAGAGTTTCAGCACACGTCGTGAGATTAAAACATAAAACTATCCAGGCTACATCCTCTAAATACAGACACACAGTTTAGTTTTGTTTATACAGAGGCCCAAACTAGTACCATCCCACCACCGTGCTCGACAGTTAACAACACTTTAATGCTGGTGTTCATTAAACGTGCCACACAAACAAACTCACTGATGAGAATTACCGTAATTTTTGGACTATAAGACGCACTTAAAAATCTCAAAATCGACACTGAGTCTTGTGTATTAATCCTGGTTGTGCTTACCGACCTCGAACCGATTTTATGTGGTACATGGCGCTCAAACATCTGTAAAAATGCTTTAGTTTTACTTAACACACCTTATAATCTGAAAAATATGGCATATATATATAAAAATTTTTTAATCAACATTTAAATAATGATCCAGTCCATTTAGAAGCTTTTAGCTCAAAAATGAAAGGAACCCTGCAGGTGTGGCCTCACCTGCCTGACAGATGTTTCGTGGCAGCTCTCTCCCCGACTCCTCCCCCCGAACAGAACAAGAAACATTTATATAACATCCATCCGTCACGGACACAGTTTACCGCTCTAAAACATGTTTACACTGATTTTAGGCACTTTTAATTCATTTTTCAACTCATTTAGCTGAGATGGTAATCTCCAGTCCTGGCTATGTGAAAAATAGATAACATCTTAACTTCAGAGGGATAAAAAGAGACGATTTTGGAATATATTTTTAAAAAAGCTAATTTGTTTTGATCCGTATCTGCTTGACATGAATTATGGCCTCCATGTTGCAACTTTACTGCTAATAAACAAGATGTTTGTCCGTTTGTGCATTCACTGACTGACAGACATGACTAAATTGTATCTTTTAGGGGGGAAAGGACACAAACCTTAACCTGTGGGATCTTTATAAAGTTTGATGAGCGCGAGCTAAAACCTGCACAAATGAGCTGAACCGAATCATCCAAAATCATGATACTACCCCCACCATCACATTTTACAGGCTGTTTAAAGTGTTTATACTGGAGTGCCCTTTTTCTTTGTACAATATAAATTTAGATAATTTCCCTTGAATGAAATAAAGTCAGGAAATGTGATGCGTAAAGATGAAGTTATGGAGGGTAATGATTAAACTTAACTTGTTAGGCAGTAAATCACTTTGATTAGATTGAGAACAAAGTTCGACTCAGTAATGTTTAAGAGCTTATTAAGGCAGATAGTGCAACAACTAAAACTAAAGTTAAGTATCTTTTCCAGCTGCTACTGTGGAGAACCAGAGATCAAAGTTGATTCTTCAGGGCTGGAAGATTTTCTTTTCTGAGGACAAAATTTAATGTCCTTAAGAGTTAAAAACGTGTTGATTCCGACAGACACAAAAACTGCATCCCAACAACAAAACACTTCCTCACGTTTTACTCCTGAACTAAATGGATCTGGCACAAGATGTGCAGACTTTGCTGCGTCGCAGTGAGCAGCCGACGAGGACAAAAGACCTCAGAAAACAGCTCCGTGTTCTGGTTCAGACCCGCAGCTTCACGTCCTCAGGGTAAACACTGACGACTAGCTGCTTCTGTTAGCTGACTAAAACGTTCAGCTCATTCAGGAGACGGCTGCTCTGAGCTCTGCTGTTTGTAACTTTTACACTTTTCAGAACAAATAACTTTATTTACAAATACGTGCCCCATAGAGATACTCTAAGAGCTCAACGATTTCTTCAAAGTTTCTTCTCTTTAAAATCAAATTCAACATTCTAGCGTCAACGTCTGCTACTTTTAGCCTTTTGCTACTTTTAATTATTAAAATACTGTACTACTTTTAGATTTCTGCTAGCTTTTTAACCACTTTTAGCTTCCATTCTGCTACTTTGAGGTTATAGTTAGCTTTTTTTTTTTTTTTGGTGCTACTTTTAGCTCCTCTCTAGTCTTTTGAATTTTTTGTTACCTTTTGCTTTTTGAAGGTTTAGCTAGCA
The DNA here is from genome assembly GCA_031762355.1 of Hypsolebias martinsi. Taxonomy (NCBI): domain Eukaryota; kingdom Metazoa; phylum Chordata; class Actinopteri; order Cyprinodontiformes; family Rivulidae; genus Hypsolebias; species Hypsolebias martinsi. Next base: position 11,447,303 of record JARVGQ010000804.1, on the reverse strand, counting down.
TTTTGCTTCTTTTAGATTTTAGTTATAGCCTTTTGTTATTCAAGCTTTTAGCTCGCCTTTTGTTATTTTGGGCTAGCTTTAGGTTACGTAAGTTTTTACATTACTTTTGGTACTTATAGCTACTCATTTAGCTACTTTTAGCTTTTACTCTTTGTTACTTTAAGTTTTTAGCTACCTTTTTGCTACTATAATAATCTTTAGCTAGCCTAGATTTTTGCTACCTATAGCTCCAGTCTAGCTTTCTGCTTCTTGTAGCTTAAGCTAGCATTTGGCTACTTTTAGCTTTCAGTTAAGCTTTTGTTAATGTATTAGCTAGCCTTTTGCTGCTTTGCCTTTAAGCTGGCATTTTGCTACTTTTAGCTACCGGTAGTTTGTCGTTACTTGGGTTTTAAGTTAATTTGTTACTTATATGCACTTTGGTAACAGTTTCGGTTTTAAATGTGCTTTATAGATAAATTTGACTTATATCGCTACCCATTTTGCTATTTTTAGCTTTTAATCCTTTGCGCTTTTAGCTACACGTTTGTTACTAGGTATAATCTTTAGCTTGCCTTTTGCTATTTTAGCTAGTTTTCGTTACTTTTAGCAAGCCTTTGACTTATTTTAGCATCTAGGAATCATTTCTACTATTAACTTTGAGCTAGCCTTTTTCTACATTTGCCTTTTAGTTAACTCTACTTAGCCTTTAGCTTGTGTTTGCTACTTTTAGCTACAATCACAGTTTCTTCTTCATCCAATTTCAGCCATGTTATGAAGCCCTCAGCATTTCCTTTATTTCTTTATTTTTTTACAGAAACTTCAGTGTTTTTCTATTTTATAACAAAGATTTAACCACATCAAAGGATTTGAGGTCACTTTTTAATTGTCCCAGAAGTCTTAGCTGTTTGTTTTGACCTCACATTTTGTTTGTCATGATGTTTTGTGAGAAATAAAGGCCTTTCCCTCCACCTCAGGGTAACAATCAGAGCCGACCTGCTTTGACCCTCATCAAAGGTCGGCCTGACAGTTGCGCTTCAGCTACTTTCACGTTTGTCACGTTCACGCTGTAACCAGAGGTGAAATGTCTCATTTGAGGGCGGCTGAAGGTAACCGAGCACCATTTCTACACAAGAGCGAGCATACGAAGGGACAGAAATGGGATAAAAAGAGAAATGGGTACAAATTGAATTCTACAACCATGTAAACAGTGTAAAACCAGAGTGGGAGTGCGCAAATGGATGTAGAACATCTAAATGGAACGTGCATGGACTATGGTTGGGTCCGCTCTAATTGAGGAACATCACTCATGCGTTTTCTTACAGCAGATGTCTAAACGCCGTGCTGTTACGAGTCGAGATGACCCAGTTCACATAAAACTGTAACAGAGCGAATCAACGGTGCAACATTTTACAAAACTTTTTCGAGTTCAAACCAAACCCAGCTCCGAGGGCGACGTCCCACCTGAACGCGGCTTTCGGCTCGCTCTGTGCGTTTCTGCAAAAACAACAATTCTCCAACGGGGGAACTGCTCGCGCAGGAAAAAGTCGAGATTCTTCACATATTTTCCTAAATGTCTCCAGTTGTCGTGTGGAAAGAAAACAGAAATTGCTCCACTGTACGTGCTTGGAAAGCAACACAGAACATTTTAGTTGTGTGCATTAAATGAGCTGAAGACGGTACTTTAATGTGTCGACACATCAAACTGCTCTTTGTGGTTGGATTGACTGTAACAAGACAGGATTAGTCCTCAACTCTGAAAGAGAAAAACATCAATTAGTAAAAATATAGTAAATTAGCAGTGTTATGAAAATACAACCAGCATGGAGCCACTGGCAAAATATCTGAACGAACTGTGCCAATTCTTTCAGGAAATAATCACAGGTCACCTCTACCACTAACTTTTGTTTTCAACTCATTTCAAGATGGCCACCACGGCCAATCAACATCAGCGACAGAAATGACTCAGTCAGTTTGACAGATTTGCACAAGCGCTGTTTGCCCTTTTCTTTCTGCGCAGACAGAAATCTGGGTCTGTTCTGGTTGGGTTCTGCTCAGCTGTTGGCATTTATCATGTTGACACAACACGTTAAACCCTAATGATACCCACCTCTCCACAGCGCGGGCCTCGGCTGTTCGCTCAGATTCCTGGTAAATGCTTAAAATGTATAAAAACATCAACACACACGAAAAGGCCTTATTTACAGTGCAAACAGTAGACTTTAGTCCAAATGTTATAAGAGCAAAAAACTACAAAAAAATAAACAAATATATATATATACTGTAATAAACTTTTATTTTTAGGTTAATTTTGTCAGTACATTTTCACTAATTTTGCATTTATTCTAGTCATTCATGTTACAAAACATTCAGTCAGGTCATGTGTTTTTAGATATTTTGTCCTTCATCCAAAGGACTTCATCAGTCCAAAGAGCCACAAACATACTCAGTCTCACAAGCAGCACACTCCCATAGTGGACTAACCAGTTTGCTGGTGATGAGATGGTTTCTGGGACCCGCCCTCTCCCCCGTCGACTCCTCTGAGGCAGCCATAGCCAAAGTGGTTCACAACATCAAAGTTCATGTTCAATAATCCAGGTTAAAAAAAAAAAAAAGTTCAATCAGGTCATCTGGACGTTTATTTTTTTAATGTTGAGATGTCTCGTTGGATTATTGAGCATGAACTTTG
>JARVGQ010000804.1:11391353-11401567 GCA_031762355.1 Hypsolebias martinsi | reverse complement strand
TACTAAAAAGAAACTGTCCAGATGACCTGATTGAGAGTTATCAGATTTGAAACCTGGATTACTGAGCATGAACTTTCATATGCTCCCAATGTTTTGTTGGTCTTTTTTTGTAAATAATAAATGACATTTTGTTGCGTTTTTATGTATCTTTTTATTTATTTATTTACTTATTTATTGCATCTTAATGTCCTATGACATCATCAACTACTCAAGTTCTACTCTAGCTTTATTATGTTAATGTCGAGTAAATAAATTATGTACTCGTTCAACCCCTATTTGGCAGCCAATCAATTTTTGGCACAACACCGGACCACATTCCCGAGTAGTCAGCGGTGACGCATAATAGATGCGATGTATACGGCAAAGCCACTTATTTATGTTTTTTTTCCACTTTATTAGACATACTGTATTTGGACTGATGCGACTTACAGGGCGGTGTGACGTGTACGGCGGAAAATACGGTATATGTAAAAAAAAAGACTCAAAATGGGATTATAAAAATTATAAAAGTTGCTTTAGTTATTAGTAAAACAGCCGACGTAAAGGTTTGATCATTTGTTGGCAGATCCACAACAGGAACAAGGTTTTTATTTTTGCAAAAATGCAAGCTAACAAGAAGATAAACAAAGGAGAATTAGTCAGTTCAATCTCTCAGGACAAGCAGATTTAGCACAAAATAAAATGTAGGCATCAACTGATGAGGTTCTTCCATGATCCCATTTAAAGACCTCTTACTGACAATATTAGAAAATATTGTGAGCATAAAGTCTGCAAAACCTTCACAAATCACCCAATGGGAAGTAATTCATACAGTCCTTGTGTGAGTCACCTCTCATCTTTGTCCGTTCTGATGCAGCCCTCTATAATTTCCTTCACCTCAGGAATGGCTACCTTGTCGAAACTGGCAGGCTTGACTCCCTGCAGAAGAAAAGGACAAAAGCAGTAAACCCAGGGCAGCACATTTCCACAGAGGCAAAAACAAAGTAAAACACGCTTTGTTCTTCTTTACCAGTGCCTAGAAAAAAATACTGACAGTTACAGTTATTTCATACACAAATGTACCTATGAAGTTTATTTAAATACTTCCTGCAAGTATGCACCAAAAAACTTGTGTTCAGACTCAAGTGTATGTAGGAATAAAGTAAATTAAACAAAATTAGGTGCTTTTTGGTACAAATATTTGACAGTGAGGAAAATTACTGTGTCAGAGTGTCCAGAAATAGTTTGACCGGAGGTTATAGTCCACATAAACACAGCTGAAGGCATAAATATTGAATCACAGCCTTTTAGAAGCAATTAGGAGAGAACAATCAGCAGGGACCTTTTCCAGACGTTTGGTACCAAATGTTCTTGGCTGAAACATAATAAACACCGACTGTCCCTTGATGAAAAATCTGAACACACACACATACACCCAAAGCATAACAACAGTATTAACAGATAAAACATTATCCAAAATGTGGCACCAAGTAGTTCAAACTTCAACAACTTCCATCCATTATCTTTACCAGATTTTTCCTTTACAGGTCACTGGGGTCACTGGTGCCCACATCCAGTTCAACAACTTGTACTTTTCAATGACTAAAACCAAGAAGATACACCCAAGATGACTGTTTTGTGTGTACTTTAAATCTCTTTTACTTTAAATTTAGATTTCATATAAAAACTACCTACTTTTTTTTTTTTTTTTTTTTTACCTACTGACCAGCGATGACGATAAGTTTAAATCAAATATTAAGAGCTAAAGTTAATTATATTTTCATTTGCCGGCATTGTTTTATTTAAAAGTTTTATTTAAAAGTTTTATTTAAAAGTTTTATTTTCTTCGTCAAATCTTCAAGCCGAGTAAAGCTTACCCGACGTACAATTCAAACATGTTTAAAAGCCAAAAACTTAAAGCAAATCTCAAATAGTGAAGGAGGCAGGAAGAAAATTACGCTGAGCAGTTACTGAACACATCAGAGACGGACTATTTTAAAATGTAAGTTTCTTACCTATAAAGAAGTTAAAGAAGTGGACGGCAGGACTACTTTTGAAAAATGACGTCTACGCTCGTTATTTAATTGATAGTTGAGTAATCTCAACCTTTAAGCTTCAAGGAGTCCGTTTCATTCTGTTCATCTCCCATTTTCTTTTCTTGCAATGGTTTTCTCTTGCTGCCACCAGTCTGTCATTATATAACCCCCACCCCACATCTCTCTGTGGCAAGCACACACACACCACTGAGACTCTGAGGTCAAACAATGTTAGGACTGATGAGGGACGTAACGGCATTAAGTCTGAGGGACAGCTACAAAATAGTTAAATAAGCCTAATTGAACCTAAGGAATGTTCAAGAGGGAGGAAGACTGAGTTGAGTTAACAACACAAGTTGAAAGAAAACAAGCCATAAGGAGTAAACAGGTTGGGTCTTTTTTTTTTTTTTTTTTGTGACACAAACAGACCTTTGGTGCTTCTTAATTTATTGCTCTTGAGATATTGCTGCATGTTGACTAGACTGTATTTGGATTTGAAATAAAAGAAAATAAAGCAGGTAAACAGCATCACGTCAAGGCACAATATGGAGAATGGTAGAAAACAAAACAAAACAAAATTATTCCATATAAAATTCAAAAGTTTAGTGAAAAAAATATCTACAAAAATAATTTTGAAAGAAATTCATTGTTTTATGATATGATAATTATGGGATCAAAAACGCATTTATAATGGGATTTCTCTATGGTCGATTTTTTTCCCCCTAAGGGACTAGTGGGTAGTAATGTTTCTGTGAAGTTACAGGAGCTTTAAAAATAATCTGAGAAAAAAAATTAAAACCATTTAGAAGGATAGAGAGAGACTAAAATCTTACATAACAACCCCCCAGTACATGCACTGTCAGGAAATAATGATGAATGAATACAAAAGTCTCCTTTGCAAATGGACCTTTTTGTCCTGCTGGACAAGTGCCAAACGGCACCTGTACAACTGTCAGACAAAGCTTCCCAAGAGCGTGTGTGGAGGGGACCAGGCACTGAGCATCCGCTCATTAAGAACATCCCTACAGAGAAACATGCTGGTGGCAGCTTGATGCTGAAGGATGTTTTCTTTAACAGGGTCAGAGAAATCCTGTTATATAGTCCTCTGGATTTTAGCATAAACTAAGTTCTTATTGCAAAATAATCAATTGAAAAAGACTTTAAGAAGCTCTGTGAAGTCTAACTGAAACTGAACACATCTGTACAACAACACTAACAAACAATCTGCTCAAATATCCTGATATCCTGAAGCTTGGCTGCAACTGGGTCCTGATGCAAAAAGACAACAGGAAGCAAACATACTATGCAGGAAATTTACAAATGAATGGCTGACAAAGAAAAACATCAAGGTGTTGTCAGCACAATTTCCAGAAATGACAAATGACAAAGAGGGCGAGAAAGACTTGTACTGATTGGTGAGGCTGAGGGATCAGGCTGGAAAGGATGTGCAGCAGGTTAGGCTTGTTAAAAACAGGAATTGTAATGATTAACAAGTGAGGAGAATGTGACCGGAAGATGGAATGAGTACTTTGAGGAGCTAATGAATGAAGAGACTGACAGAGAAAGAAGAGTAAACAATTTACAATATATGACAAAAAAAAGAAGTCTTAAAAACATGTTTACAATAAATTTAACAGAAGGTTACGAATTAAATGTGTAATGAACTCGTGACAGTCAGACAGAGCGATGAGGGTGTGAATCTGGTCACTAGAAGTCAGCAGTGAAATGAACAGAAGACGGTGACTAAAGCACCCTGAGGTCATAACAAGGCTTGGTTTAAAATGACAAGAACAGAAAACTGAAGGTGGCTGTTTGTCTTGCTAAATTCTCTGCTGCCTCAAGCATACAAGATCACTCCATCAAAAACATATTACAGAAACACATGCAGAACGATGAACCTTAGAGCTAAGGTCATAATAACAATAATCTAATACGGTCTGATCGACATCTGGATGAGACAGAAATGCAGAAAAGGAAAGGAGGGTAAAAGAGAGTGATGGCCAGAAATGTGATTTAAAACACACAGTCTGAATCTTAAATTAAATTGTAAGTTCAGAGACAGAAAAATAACAGATGTACGATGGAGGACTGTTTCCTTCCTTTCAAAAGACTCTTTCGAGGGAAAGACGTAATCTTAATCCAGATCTTTTTATTTTGATTATGCCAGCCAGATAGTAGGAGCACTTAGTAAATAAACCAAATATCTGACTGAAATAAAACTTAAAAAAAAAATCAATATATTAAAGAAAAGTGATCAAACATATATATTAAACACAGGAATTAAGGCTGTAAATATCTAACAAAACTAAAACTAACAATGATCTAAGTTATGAGCCAAAAAAGTGATTAAAATCCATTATAATCAGGTCTCTCTTGTAAATGAGTCCCCGAGGCTCAATGGGATTAACCTGTATAAATAAAGGTTGAATTTGTTTAAATGGTGCTCCATTATTAAAAACCGCTTGTATTATACTGTATTGTCAAAAATATATCAAATTGTAAAAGCATTACATTTATGTTTTATTTTTGCACTGATGCACTCAGTTTTATACAGAAAATTGGCTAAAAAAAGATGGAATAAGACATGCAGAGAGAAAAGATAAAGTTAAAAATGGAGAGAAAAAGCTTTGCAAACTCCTCTGGTCCATTAACCATCACTGTTAGCCTCCACCGAGCTAAAGTCATTCTGTGAGGGTATAAAAGGACACAGCTCTCATCTGTTTGTGTTTTCATCTGCAGCACTCGGAGGCTCAACGGGCTGAGTGGCGTCTGATTGCAACTGTTCCTCTTTTAATCTCCGTCTCTTTTTCCCCTTAAAGTGTTGCAGAGTTAAAAAAAAAAAAAAAACTGCCAATGTTAACAAAATTATGTTGCAAAATCAAAAAGAGAAAAAGTTTAGTGCTTTGAGATCATGTTGCTTGGAACCAACATGAATAGTGAAATCTACAGGTGGGGGGAAAAAACAGATTTCTTCCAGAATGGTGTGGTTTCTTCTGTTTTTAATCCATTTTCCAAGAAAATGTCCAAATAAGAGGGGAGAGAACAAAAAAACAGCATCATGTGACTGGAACTGCTGCAGCTCAGGCCCAACTTATTAATACAGTCAGTAAACAAGTGGCGGGGGGGACGACAGAGGATGAAGAATAGAGGCAAAACCACAAACAAGGCTGTTAGCTTTGGCTCACGGATGTAAGAAAAACAAAACTTACGCTAGTAACTCGTCTGTAGATCTGTGCAGCATTCTGGCATTCAGAGTAGGGATACTCAGAGGTGGCCATCTCCAACATGCACATCCCGAAAGCGTAAACGTCTACCAACTCATCGTACTTCTCTTCATACATCTCTGGAGCCATAAACTCTGGGGTACCTAGGAAAAAAAAAAAACACTACAATCTAACATCTTGTCAAGGATGACATTTGCACAATAAGAGGCAAAAACAGTCATTTTAGTGATTTTTTTTTTTTTTTTTTGGCATATCCATCTTTTTTTTTTAAAGAATGTTACAGAAAACAGTTCATGTTTATAACAAGATTCATCATCATAATAAAACCATAAAACACCTAACTTGTATCATATTTCCTTTCCATGGGGAGAATTGTGGACGTGCCTAAACATCTGAGGTCACGCTAATTACTACAAAGAAGCTGTGCCATTTCATTCTTCCCTCCAGTGCATGTTAGCGTGTGCATTCACGTACTTGGTGTGTAAAAAGTGCGTCAGTAAAAACATACTTGTGGTCAGCTTCGCTACTACACAGCTGAAAGGAAACCAAAGGCTCGACTGTGTTGAAGTGTGTATTGTTAGCAGCCATTACACTCCCAGACAGCTTAATGTTAGTTTACCAGCAGACTGACTGGAGGTGGTTTTGTTTTCAAATACCTGTGGTTTGCTGTAACAGCCAGCAGTAAAATTAATGTGTGCATGTTTGCATTTTGAGTGGTTATTACTCCAGTAAACGATCCTGCCCGTTTCACGTTCCCCGCTTTAGCCCAGATATGCACCTCCCGCATCTTCAGCCGTTGCACGTGCTCTCCTACCTATGACACTTTTGGCAAAAGAGGCTCTCTTCAGCGTGGCCAACCCCAGGTCTCCGATCTTCACCGAGCCCGTGGGCCCCGTGATGAAGATGTTGTCACATTTCAGGTCTCGGTGAATGATAGGCGGAGCTCGGGTGTGCAGGAAGTGAAGGCCTTTGAGGATCTGGCGGCACCACGAACGCAGAACCTTGATCTTCATGACCTTAAAACGTTTCAGGTACCTGCGGGAGAAAGAAATCCCACAAAATGTCACACGCTGAGGCAAAATAATGGAAAACAAACCAGCAGCAGCCAGCATCTCTGACTGTCTACCAGCTAAAGAAACCAGCACCATAACAAACCCATTCTTGTATTATGAACTGAGGTTGACAAGTACTCAAACAGTTTTATATTTTTCCACATGATACTCTAGAATGATAATACACCACAAGAAAAGAAATTAGTCCAAATCAAAGCCTAGCAGATGGACACAACAAAGACAAGAGAACAAAGGAGGAAACTTCAATCAATTTAAATCTTATGTAACCCCTGATTAAAGAGATCCTCATAAATTGTCTCACGACTGTGTTCACAAACGCGACACCAGCAAAACTTGTGGCGCCTGCAAAATTAGAGACAACTCTCATTATTCCAGTGGACAAATCACAACGCTGACAGAGAATAAAGAGCTTGATTAAAGGGTTAAAGTGAACAGCACTCAACGCTCCTTTTTAATCGGATCACAAAAAGAAGGTGAGGCTACTTTCTCAAGCCCATTTAACCATTTTATTCAGTTATTTCTATTTGAGCTCATACTAGTATCAGTAAATCTAAATCGTTTTCCACCATCTAGTGAAATAACTGAAGCTGCACTGATTTATATAACATGCTACGTTTATATCAGGTTAATAATACACCAATTTAGCAGTTAGGAGTGAAAGCAGCCAGGTATTATTTACTGCAACACTTATTTTTAGTCTTTTAGAGCAGTTTTATTGTCTCAGCTGTCATATTTTTGCTTTAAGTCATAGAAATATCAAGCCCATCCCAGTGAACGCTGTGTGGGAAGAGGGAAACATCTTTTTGAGATGTATCCAGCTCGTTTTAGAGCCAAAACAGATCCACACCTGTGGCTTTTTAAAAGTCTGTCCACCTGGCATCAGAACGTGGGAGTTTCTATTTGGGGAGTTCTCATTCAAATACTTTAGTTTAGAAGAGCTGCAAAATCTTTCAATTTTTTATTTTATTTTATTGGGGAATGCCTGGTAAGGCAGCACCTATTATTATCCACCCAACAAAAGGGTTTCTAAATGTTATGTCTTACTCTTCCGTCAAATTTAATGTGCCACAAACCAACAAGTGTTATATCAAAACGATCGGCTCGGCACCGTGATGTGAGCTATTACTTTTATTGGCATTTTGAGTTACCATGGCGACGCAATTTGCAAACAAAAGGTGCGATTTTCCCCCCATTTAGAAAGCTTGGCTGAACTCTTCACAACCTTCTGACACAGCGAGGTCACATGACCTAAAGTGGAGAGCTCCTTGAAGAAAACTCAAAGTCATCAAATAAACTCTTCCCACCATCACATCTTTTAACATACGCTTTTGTACTACCGTATTTTTCGGCCTATAAGTCACTTTTTTTTGTTGCATAATTTGCATTCCCTATGACTTACATTCATTCTGAATGAAAAGAAAGAAGTACCATTTTCAGCCACTTCATGGAAGCAGAGTAGTAGAAGCAGTAAGGGATACCGTTGTATTATGTAATAAGGTTGACGCGGCTTTAATGACAAATTCAAAAAAATTTCAAGACAAAACCAACTGGACGTTATTTATTATACTTTATTATTTTTGTCTTGAACTTTTTTGAATTTACCATGTCCTGGATGATTGAGAATCTTCAGCTATTAATGACACAATCGTTTTCCCGTATTCCCCCACCTTCTTTCTGCTTGCTGCTTGGAGCAACCTCAGCTTCATTTCGATGCACCGCCCCGGCGATGTGCGGCTAATTTGACCGTTAAAGTGCATTTACTGAGTAAAAGACCAACTGGGACACATTTTTGCTATAATTTTGAGTAAACAAATAATTGTTTTGGGTGCTTTTCTTGTTAAATTTCGAAGAAACGAGCAGCATTTCTCCTTTTTTCCCCTCTGTCTGCATGCTCCCAGAGTACCGAGGCAGTGAATCCTTTTGAAATGCAGCTGATTTGACCTTTGATTACCGGTGAGTCCTTTTATTAAGCAAATGTTAGACCGTTAAAGTGCATTTACTGAGTAAAAGATCAACTGAGACACACATTTACTATCAGTTCGAGCAAACAAATAATAGTTTTTAAGTATTGACCTTGTTAAATTCTTGTTAAAGTCCTCCTGTGCACGCTCCCGCAGCCGTCATTTGGCAGCCAATCGATTTTTGGCACAACACCGGCCCATGTTTCGGGTTGTCAGCAGTGATGCATAATAGACGCGACATAGACAGTGAAGCAACATATTTATGTATTTTTCCACTTTTTTAGACATATTTGGACTGATGCGACGTGCAGGGCAGAAAATACGTTGTATATCAAAACAAAGGCATTTTTGTCTAAATTTTTAAATGGCCGCCACGTGGTAGTCCCCATCAAGTTTCTCCAGGAACTTTCTTGTTTGTTACTCTTCTCTTATCAGCTGTGCTCTAAATTTAAGCAGTCACTCGTGGGAAGCAGAGAAAAACCCTGATCAATACAAAGACAAAGGTTTTATTTACTAAAACGGCTTGATTTTAACCCCTAAAATTAACAATACAGTATCCTTGATTTTGTCCAAGCTTTGAGTTAAGCTGAACCTATTAAAGTACTGTAGTTACAAAAACCACTGCAGAGCACACTGATCTGTCAGAACATGTTGACATCCTGTTCTGAGTCCAGTCAGATGATCAGAAGAAGAGCAGATGAGTGAGTCCGTCTCCAGCTCCAGACTGTAGCCAGCTGCGATAATAATGCAGCAAACGCACACTGCCCACTTGAGTTAGAGAGGTCCAAAAGACTGCTGTGACACTGTGTTTCTGACGGCACTCAAACACATTTAAACTAGTCAGGAAAATGTAAGCATTTCCATTCAAACTACCGTACTATCTATTATGAAGAGAAAACTGGAGGCTTTATTCATCAGACTGCTGCAATAAACAAAAAAGTACTCTCAAGTAGAAATGTGCAATATAAACGTACACGGTAGAAACAATAGACATTTAGCCTACGATGGAGAACTGTCGTCAAAAGCTAAGTAGCGAAGCTACAAGCTAACAACGTCCGGCTTGCCGTAGTGTTGCCGTATTCGGACAAATGCACAAAACGCTGAGTTCCGTCAAACGTTTGATTTTTTTCCCAGTCAACAGTTAAAGTAAGCATTGATCAGCTTTAGAGGAACCTGCTCTCTGATCTGTGAAAAGAACGCTGTGTTGTTTGATTTTACTGCGAGACACTCTGGTCAAAGCCACAGAGGAAACTGGTCGCCATTTTGTGTCAGCTCTCCTTAACGCGGAAGGAGACACCCACTAGAGGGTTGGGTGAAGTGTTTCAGTGTACAATGCTGCTCTGTTGCTGTTCATTTCTTAAGTGAGAATACTAGAAACTGTTAAGAGTTAACAACATATTATTTTGTTTAAAACATGTGGCTGTTGGTTTTTCATTCCTATTGCAAGTTTTATACCAAAAACATATTGTGATACATATCGTTATCGCCACCCTTCACTATACATACACTGTATTGTGATATGAATTTTATGCCATATCGCACATCCCTACTCTTAAGGAAGCCAGAAATCAGTTAGCTTTCATAGATACCGTACTTTGTTCTAATTAGCATTTCATAATGTACTTTATGTGAATGTATTGCATTATAAAATAAACTGATTCACTGTACAGTAATTGGATTTTAATATCCAGGTCTCAATTGGATTTATGATTTGTACTTTTTTTTTTTTTACAGTTCCCCCAAAATAACTTTTGTTGTGAGCTGGTGCTATATGTATTTAACTGAAATGTCCAGTAGCTGTAACTGTGTTTGTCACAAATTATCTGAGGGGTTTCAGTTACTTTCACATCAGAGCAGATTTAAATACAAACCGGATTCCAAAAAGGTTGGGACACTAAACAAATTGTGAATAAAAACTGAATGCAATGATGTGGAGATGCC
>JARVGQ010000804.1:11331631-11342446 GCA_031762355.1 Hypsolebias martinsi | reverse complement strand
GTATGTTAGCACACCCGTTCTTAAGTCCGAGTTGCTGTAAGTCGAGGGCGCCTTAAGTCGAGGACTACCTGTACAAGCTGTGAGGTACCCCTAACCTGTGGTATGATTAATACAAGGTGGTGCATATCACAAATCTGAGATTACAAGTTCCCTCGACTGGATGTTCGTTCCGTAACTCACGCGTTTGCAGTATGATTAGTCATCTTGTGCTTTTTAAATGAAGCTCTACATCCAGCCCTTGTTTACTTAGCGCTGCGGAGTGAGGTGCGCCTAATTGCTCCACGTTTTAAATTTAGCCCAAAGACACGGCAGCCTGGCTGACCTCAAGGTTAGGCTACTCTGGAGCTTAGCATGAGAGAGGAGGGGGGTGCTCAGAGCGACACAGAGAGAATTACTGCACAGATACTAAATGCATAGGCGAGGACAGCGCTCGGAACATTACTCAGCATATTGAATTACAGGCAACAGGAGTGGTAAGAAATATGCTTACTGAATTTGTCTTACATAACAGCCTGCAGATAACTTTTAGTCTTATCATCACCGGTACAGAACAGCAGCTGCTTTGGAGGGTAGTGTTTGAAATAATTTGAGATAAACGTTTACAGCGTCCTTTTTTTTATCATTTTTTTAAACACAGATTTTATTTTATTTGGTCATCAATGGGATTTCTTCATTAAAAACAGGCTTCAAATACATCAGGGATTAAAAAAATAAGAGTTATCGCAAATTTTCCGTATGTTGTTCAATCTAGCTCGTACGTCGTAATAGTATATGGAAGAACATGCTATAAAAAGTGCAAAAAAATAAATTGTTTTAGGGCTGCAAAGCACAAAACAGATAGCTTAGAGGACACTTTGAAGTTTTGAGTTAAAAGTTTTCATTAATTTGCCATGAACAACCGCATTTCTGCCACTTTTGTTCAGGAAAATGAGTGAAAGGCGAGAGCTGAAGAGGCCCTAGTCGCTTCTAGAGGTCAGCAGGTACAATCTGACCGCTTGTTTGCATTTTCTTGTGCAGCCATGTGTGCCGTTCTGTTATACGTGTAACACACGCTTTAAAATTAGCTTAGCATGACAACACAGATTGTGCAGGCTGCCCTTGAGGGCAAACGAGGCGATTTATTCAAGCAGATGCCTCGAATCCCAGGTGCACACTCCTTCCTCTCTTGTGAATGACTCCACAACTACAATGAGATGCCACAGGCTGGAGAGATGGACAACTTTAAGAATGACAGAGCTATTCTCGATGAAGTGTGTCTCAAAAACGAACCTGGTGCCTGATTCATCTGTGCGTCAGGGTTAAACAGCAGCAGCTTAGTTTACATGTTGGCCAACACACACCCAAAAACATGACTTCATGCTGAAACTTTTGACATGCCGCTACAAAGACTTGATCATATTTTATGGTGATTTCACAAGAAGAGCTGTTGTAATGAGATGTTTGTGTTTATATGGTGGGGGGGGGAGGCTCAGTAAAGTCTTCAGGGCAGCCAGTTCAGCAATCTGACATTTAAATGCACCACTTTTCATATTTCTATTTTACAGCCTTCATGCAATAATCTGTTTCTAATGGAGAATAGTTGTCTATTATGACTAATAAACAATTCTGCATATCATCAGAAAAATAAACTTGGAGCATTATATATTTGCTTAATAGTTTGATTGCACAAGTGAAACCAGATCAGTCACAATCTGCCTCTGGATGGTAATAAAATGAAAACAGTGCTGAAAAGACACAAAACAAAGCAACAGTTCATACAAGTTGGTTCAATTAAACTGCAAAAAGGAGGCAATAACTAATAAAAATAAACAAGATGAGTTGGAGGGATTGTTAGCTTTGGACGTGAAAAGTGTGCTCTGAAAAGATGCTCACACAAACACGCACGCACGCTCACACACACGGAAAATGCCCTGAATCGTGTGCAGTCAGTCAGTCAGTCTGTGTGGGGTTCACTGCCCGTGAAGGAACTCGGGAAAAACGAGCTTTCGCTGCTGTAACTTTACCAACCAACCGGCCACGACGTGTTAAGAGCAACGGAACTAAACAAAACCGAGCCATTACCTCTCACATTGGTGTCGGTTCTGTTGGTACCGCTGGACTGTGGAGGCAAAAACTTAACAAAAAGGAGCTTCTGCAGTGCTCTCTCTCTAGAGAGCTTATGGTGCGTCACATTAAAGCCACAGTTGGTTGCTGAACAAAATACTAAAAAAAAAAAAAAAAAAAAAAGGCAAATTACAAGACACCTAACTTAGCCGCAACCTCTCTTTTAAGGTCCTGGATACAAAGCAGAGCGGTCCGTGCTGGAGATGAAAGCCGTCAGACAGATACCCTCCCACTGCACAGAGATGCCAAGTTCACGCGCTGATGTCGCGGCGGCTCTGGTGTTACTTTCTGCCCGTTTCTGTGTCGTCCGTATCCGGAACCAGCTGTCCACACATTGATATTTAGTCCGTTAAATGTAATAAGTCCGCTGTGAAGAAGTGATATTGTCTGTTGAGAAGCTTCCAGACAGCGGCTCCGACCGCTCTGAGCTCTTCTCTGGCGATTTATTCGTCAAAGCGACGGCAGCGTTTTCGCATAGCAGAGAGCCGCGTCAACTGCCCGGCGATGACCCGGATGATGGCGGAAGCGAGCCACCCTTTCGGAATAAAAGAAAATCATAATTTGTCATTCAAGACTGACCTTTAGAGCTGCACTTTATTTCACGTGATGAAGAACAATTTGTGCTCGGTGCACGTTTTAAGTCGTATTTTGAATAAGTAAATGAAAGTGATTCATTTGCACATTGTTTAAACGCTAATATTAGAGGGTAAATTGCAACAAAACAGTTGTTATAATTTTATTTTGGCAAGTCAAACCGGAAACGGTGTTGTTTTCACTTTAGCATTATTGTGCTGCCCAGCAGCCCACTAGCTTGGACCAATAAAAGTCCTACATCATGGTTTATTTCATCAGATTGTCCTCCAACTTTTATTAATTTATATTTTATTATTGTGTGACTGATTCGTGTTGCATATGTTTTTTACGTCTTATTGTGGACTGTCATAATTTAAAAACAAAACAAAATTCCTAAAGATTTCTTAATCACTTCACGTAGATGGGGTTGGGGCTGTGTACAGTATATCAAGTCCTAACATTTTAACCCCTCATTTGGGCACAAAAAAGACTACTTCACAAAACAAAACGTTCTTTTATTATATTTTTTATGAAGATATTTCAAATAATGCCAATCCCAATAAAGTTGGCACAAATTCTCCGTTTTTGTTGGTATAATAGTCTTGTTTAAACAAACTTTAAAACAAAACAATACATTTTTAATCTTCAATGTGTTTGTCAAAATCTAATTTTTGCTCACTGTTTCTTTTTGTATAGATCCATATGTAGTTTTGTTGACCTGCGGGCTGTAAATTGTGACCCAGCTGTGCAGTCATTTGCCACTACTATCAAGTAAAGTTGCTATCTAAGCTTGCAGTGTTTACAGAAGGATGATTTGCTCAGTGTTGCTGCAACACAAACTGCTACTGAAATGATAAAGTGTTGCAAACCATGTTTTCATATCTGAGATGCCGCTCTGCTGCGTGCTGAGCGAGCCAAGACATAAACTGGGTTATGACCTTGTTGTTTCAGGTCCTAGCATCACCACTGAGGTAACAGGGGAGGGCAAATGAATCATTTAGTTTCATTATATTACAAATCATTCAACTGGCTCCTGGCTTTTCATCTGAAAATGAGAGTTGTGTGTATGATTTGTGTGGCATGGTGGATTAAAGTTCTTCGCTGGGCACGTACATGTTGAACGTAATTATTCTGCACCTTCCTTAAGGCACTGAAGCCATACTGTATGACATTTCACAACAAGAAGCAAGTTCTGACTGAAACTGCCTGAGAATTACCATGAAATCCAGGGAATGTACTGAAGGCCTCGGCATTCAGTCTAACCACATGATGCAACACTGTTTTTGTTGTGATCTCTGTGTTTGACTTGACAAAACAAGGGTAAAACTGTGACAATATCAAGACGTTTCCAATGAATTTACTGAAAAATACATAAATGAAAGTAATTCAGAGCCCAGTGGAACTTGTGAACAAAAAAAAAAAGGACTAAATCAACAAACATGTCGGTTCTAGCCTTTGTCTTTATCTGTTAGTTAACAGTCCAGATCCGATTTAAGTACAGTAATAGATGGTACATCTTGTTTACCTTGACGGTACCGGTGGTCTAGAGATGGAGTAAAAATGCAAGTACTGATCAGTGCCTCTTTGTATTGGACGCTGAAATGAATCAAAGTGGGACTGTGTTTAGATCGAATGTCATTCACCAGAGGATTACAGCTTTAAAAATACAATAAATCATAATTTTAAACTTGAAATTGCCCAAAAGCTTTAAACAAGCACTTCCAGGAGCCAACATGAGAGGAGTATTTTCCATTTCTCCCCTAAAAATTCCTATTTAGATGCAAACTGTATGTCCTATACAGTATATTTTACCTTTTAAAGCATTGGGTGTTGTTCTACTAAGCATCTTAAATTCTATTTTCACACTAAATCACTTCGTAAAGTTTTGGTCTTAGCTTGCTTTCAGTGTAAAAAATGGTGCACTGAGTTCTTATTTTGCAGGTGGGAACTTGTAGAGCATTTGAAGCACATCAATATAACAAAGGAGAGATAGTCTCTGTGGCAGGTTGTCATTGTTTTTACAGATACAGTATAGGGATGATTATGTCAGTTTTATGCTGTAATGGTGTAAAAATGTATAAGAGAAGCACAACTTTCAACATAAAGAGAAGTTTTAGCGTTTATCTTTGGTGGTATTCAGTTGCTCAGTGCTGCCATTAAATGCATTAAGCCTGTCTGGAGGGGAGGTTCAGGGACTTCCTCGTGTTTTAGGCTCTGTTAGGACCTGATTTACAAAAGACTCTGGGACTTTTCTGGAATAGTTTTCTGTATTTAAATCCTGTGGAGGTCAGACGTAAAACCATCCATCAGTTTGCACTTGGTTTATTCTGTTCAGGGTCAAGAGGCGGATTGAAACCTATCCCAGCAGTCACATCCTGGACACCAGTCTTTATTTCTCCGGTGTGAAGCTGAAACCACAATAAAACATCCAAACATGCATGTTGTAAAGACTCACAGTCAGTATGCTAGTTCCAACATGCATGTTTCTGTGCAGCAGGAGTGAAACTTATAGAAACTGGTGATGCTGCGAGGTGGTAATGCAAACATTACACCGTGGTGCGACACGTCTGAAGTAAATATTGTAGCCATCTGTCTCCTGGCATGCAGTGCATGTGCAAAAACTGTCAACATCTAAGTGTTCATGAGACCCCAAATTTTCCATAAGAAGATTAACGCAACTGAGCAGAACTTATTTGCATCCTTGTTTTATCTATTTTTTTAATCAAATGTGGATTATTTTTAAAGAACCCAGTAATAGACTTCAAAATGCTAACTTATTTTAATATAAATATCTGTTTTATTTTTTGCTTCCTTGTTCCAGACAGTGTTTGCTACAACCTTCAGCTGACTCAGCCGTGCCTTCCCCCAAAACTGCTGCTTCTTTTGCACAACTTGAGAATTTACGTCAACGAAGCGCAGCAAGAGCTGGCAACGAGCCTCCTGAAATTCAAACGCTGTCGTGAGAGCATCGTCTGAGTCTTTATTGGCGCGCTGCAAGAAAACAACCTCTTTTCCTACCTCTTCAAACATGCCGCTGTTTAAACTTCAATCACTTTTGGCCTCGTGCAACTCGTTTTTAATCACCAGGAGATTTTTGTGATTGATATAAATTCCTCCTGTTCAATAAATCAGAATAAGGATCTTTTTTAAGATAAAGGAGGAGGCAAACTTGCAAAATATGGTTTGCATAGAATGTAAACAACTGTTCAGTGACAACTGAAGTCATGCCCAAACCTTCCTTGCCTGGCCTTAGTGGTACTTTATTTAACTGAACTGATTAAAATATGCACTTCAATGTGTACATAACTGTAGATTAACCATAAGGTCATGCACCTACAATTTGGTTTGTGGTACTGTCACTCAAAAATGACACACACACACATCAAACAGGAAGCTTGAGAGCGCCATGTTCTGCTCAGAACATATAAAAGGAAACATGCAGCTGATTTAGCAGGACATTTGTGTGTTTATGCAAATCATTCTGCCGCCATCAATCAGTTCTGGTTCGGTGCATTCTTAAAATGGAAAACAGAAGTTCATCTATAAAAGAGGATTTTTTTAAAAATACTTAATTTTGTTATAGTTCATGCTATTGCTCAACACATTCTCTCGTCTATCCATTCATTAAACATGTCACCCTCCTCTGCATGGATCTGAGACAGTGGGGTCCAACTTGCACCGCAACACAACTCAGTTTTGGAACAGAGCTCCTGCGTTAGTTTTACAGAAAAAACCCTAAAAGTGACCATAGCCTTGCAATCAGGAAACCCAATTATAGGCCTTCTCTTGATATAAAATTTAGTGGTTCCCAACCCTGGTCCTTGAGGAACACCACCCTGCACATTTTAGTTGTTTCTCTGCTCCAGCACACTTTCAGTGATTTAATTACTTCTTTAAAGTTGCCTCTTAATCACCCTTTCATTCAAATCATGTGTTGGAGCAGAGGAACAACTAAAACAAGCAGGGTGGTGTTCCTCAGGGACCAGGGTTGGGAATCGTTGGTTTGGCTCCTACGTGCTGTAACTGACTGAATTTATCACTCCACTGTGAACAATCTGATTGTTGATGTATAAAAATAATTATCTGGTTTCTTTGAAAACAAACAAAAACATAATTTGAGATGCTGAATAAACACTCAGAGGCATCGGTTCTGATGTTGTGCCTTCCTCTCTTGGTTTTGGCACATATAAACACAGTGAGGACGTTGTTCACACATCTCAGTTCAGACACCGACACGACTGCTTGATTGCATCTGTTTGGAGCACTTTCGCAGGAAGTGATAAACGCGATCAGTACATTTCCTTTATTATCACTGGATGTCTGTCTGTTAGCAAAATATCTCATGAACCACCAGAAATTTTTTAATAAACTTTGCAAAAAAACAATCAATGCATATACCTCTCCGACTGGTTATCATTTGGAGTCAGCCTAGTTCAAAATGGTTGCCACAGCCAACTAATCTTAGAAAACATAAAAATGGCTATAACTCAGTCAATTTAAGAGAAGTTGACCTAAGATTTGGTGCGATAGTAGCTGAGATTGAGCCCCAACACTTATTAGTTTGAGTGCTTATAGTTTGCGCAAGATCTATGTTTAACACTTTGCAATTAACCGTTGGTGCACACTTTGTCTGTCTGTTAGCAAAATATCTCATGAACCATAAAAAAGATGTGAATGAAACTCTCAGAAAGTAATCAATGGATGCACATCTACGGCTGTTTATCTTTTGGAGCTAATCCAATTCGAGATGGTTGCCACAGCCAACTGATTATTTAAAACACAAAAATGGCTATACAGTAACTCGGTTAATTTTAGAGAAATTGTGCCACAAATCAGTGTGACGGTAGCAGAGAATCGGTCACAAAACATACTCTGAGATGGCTGACCTCATAAAAATCACGCAAAATCTGATCCGACTCCATCATTTGGCAGCACAAGATCATCTGAACTTCACAATAAATGCATGTTGCGATGGGCGACGTGCATTCTTTTATTTCCTTTATTTTTGTTCGTCTGAGCTGAGCAGTTAAACTTGAACCCACTCGAATCATAACGTCCACGACAGCAGTTCAGTGTGTCTTTAAGTGTGTGTGGGTTTCAGTTAAAAAAAAAAATCATGTTGCAACAGTGAACACTTCCCTTCTCAGTAATATGCATGCTTGCTTCTTTTTTTTTTTTGGTTGCATTCTTTCTGTGAACTTTATGTTCCAAAAGCCCTCCAGGGGATAAGTAAATGCAGCTTCCAGTCCTCTGTGCATTGCAGCATGGTGCACATTTGTGGAATTTATGGGATGTTTTCAACTCATTTGGTGACACAGTTCAGTGGAGAGCTGCACAAAAAGCCACTGTGCAGTACAATTTCTCACCAGGCAGTGACACTGAAGAGTCCACTCTCAGCTTCTCCATTAAATTCCACTTGATGTCACCTTCTGACGTTCAGCCTCTACATTCCCCTCCACCCTGAGATGTGTGTGTCCCCTACAAGCCTGTTCAGAAAGTGAACAGAACGTCTCCAACGGCCCAAATTAAAGCGTAATTAACGCGAATGTGGTCTCGCTCCCTGCAGACAGACGAGAAGATTAAACATGACACAGATTCTTTAAAGTAATTGAAAGGGAACGAGTCTTATGGGGCAGAGGAGAATAAATGTGACAAGTGATTATAGATATGTAAAAAGCAAAGCTGATAATTACTTACTTTGAGCTTCTTCGCTTAAATATTACTATATTGAAAGTGTTTCCAATTTGAAGCGACTACATTTTAGTTTATGTTATTGTGTGAGGGACAAAACATTCATAATTTAATTTGTTTTATCTTCTTGACAATCTTTCATTGGCATGTTTATGAGTGTGATAGAAGCTGAAGTGGTGTGGGGGGGGTCATAAATTCACAAATGTGAATCAGTTTTCTCAGAGGTAATTACTTTAAATCTCACTGATTACTGAGGTTTTCGTTTTAAAAAGTACCGTATTTTTCGGACTATAAGGCGCACCGGATTATGAGGCGCATTAAGCGGAGCAAGTTCATTTTGACAGATTTTTGAGCACATAAAATTGGTTCGAGGTCTGTAAGCACAACCAGAATGAATACGTACGGCGCACCAGGTTATAAGGCTTACTGTCGATTTTTGAGAAAATTAAAAGATTTTAAGCCTTATAGTCTGAAAAATATGACGCAAGCTATTTTGTTGCGGAAACTTTAGGGAAAAAAGTGTCTTAATTTTAAGTTGTCAGAAATTTTGTTTTAGACTTAAATTTATAATCCATAAAGGTCACAAATCCAGGAAAGAAACTATCTCAACTGCAATGAACACATGTACAGGTAGTCCTCGACTTACGACGTAGATCCGTTCTCACGGCGGCGGCGTAAACCGAATTTGACGTAAGTTGGAACATACGTACAAACTGCTAATGTGCAGTACTGTATTACCAAGTACTTAGCCTATCCTAACACAGTACCCTACATAATTATCAAAAAACACGTACAATTGGGAGCCATAATGAAGGGAAAAAAACAGTTAATTTCCTACTGGGATGCTGGTGAAGCATTTTCCTCCGTCCCTCCTCTGTATTCACCATTGCGTTTACGTCATAAAAACCGCCGTCCATAAAACATCTACTTTTCCACAGCTGCTGCCTGTTTCTGCCGGTCCAGCTTGGTCCAACAAGTTTACTTTTGTTTTATGAATGTCCAGAGGACCAGACTTAGCTTTTTTAGAGAGTACGGTGCAGTATTTCTCCGCCGCTACGTTTACAACATAAAACCGGAAACGGCGTAACTCGGCTTTTCAAAATAAAATTTAAAAAAAAAATTTTTAAATGGGAGATTTGCCGTAACCACGAAACGTCGTAACTCGAGACAGTCGTAACCCGAGGACTACTTGTATATAAAAAACTACTACTTACTACTTGTACTACTATTCCTACTTCGTGGTTTTTCATTTATCAAGGGGCCTCAGGGTACGAATCCCCCGCGATAAACGAGAGACTACTGTATATGTCAGACTATTTAATGTTAATGACTTTTACAAAACTTGGAAATGAGCAACAAATAGTCAAGTCTTTACCAATGCAAAGCTAAAAATTATTAAAACCAACCTTGAGAGCATCTTCCCTCGTCTGCAGGTTGTTCATCAGGCTCTTCCAGTCCTCTCTGGCGTTCGCCACCTTGGCCTTGATCCCCTCCACTCTATCTTTGGACACTACAGCCATCAGGAGCTCCCCGCTGGCTCCTACTGTACTCAGTCTGGCCTGGCCGTTCTCTCTGTCACTCAGGAACTCCTGAGGGGAGGCACAAACAAAGACAAAGGAGCTGTGATGATTTAACACAAAAGGAGACTGGCGTGGAAAGGAAAAGAGAGGATAATTAAACTAACTGAATGAAAACTTCTTTGTGCCCTCTGCTCCTTATTGTATTTGCGTCTGACTTTAAAGTGTGCTAAGCATTAATTACACAATAATTACAGTCGTTCAAGTCATTACTAATTCAACGAGCATTAGCAGAAGGAGGAGTTTGACACAAGATAGGGAAAGTCAGTAAACCTGAAACATGTTTGCTTCTATATAGCTTCTTCGTACACACCCACTAACAACGTACATGCAGCCTACACACACCCACACCCCTCCCTTTGAGCTGAGCTGATGACAGTAGCGCAGCAGGGACCACTCCACCATCTGTGCAGTCAGCACATCACTAGCACAGCTCCTATTTCCCTAAACACAAGCACTGAAAGTCTTTCACTCTGTCCGTCTTTATCGCCTTTATTTTTCTTCCGACTGTTTTACATTCATTCACTGTTTCATTTTCACATATTCTCATCCTGCCAACGTAAACTGTATAACGCCAATTAAGCGTGACACAGTTGATGCCCTCGCCCCTCCCACACTGGCCCTCCTGGAGGTCAGCCATGTGGAAACATTGTTCCACATTCCTCACCAAGTCAATAATAAATAAAACATGATTGCCTCCGTATTCCTCTGCGCTCCATAGACTTGATAAAATTCAGTTTCTTCCTCAAAAATAGTTTAAAATCTTGAGTAGAAGAAAGCACCCCCCCCCCCACCCCACACACGCACACACATACAAAGAACCCTCTATGGCTATATTTTATTAGAAATATTGTTAGAAGACTGTTGTTTT
>JARVGQ010000804.1:11226625-11238771 GCA_031762355.1 Hypsolebias martinsi | reverse complement strand
CCATTTAAAACAACCACAGCTGCAACAATGTGCTGTACACATGAAAAAAGTACGTAAAATTAAAAAAAATAATAATTTCAATATTTTTATTAATTATTAATTATGATGCGAACGTAAGTCCGGAAATTCGTAAACCGGATGATTCGTAAACCGAGGACTACCTGTATTTATATATATATATACTACAGTGTTATAAACTCTTCCCACACTCTTGCGATGTTCTAAACAGTGTTTCTACACTCCAAACGCTCTAAAAGAGCACAGCAAGTCATGATTTCAGCTCTCTGCCTCCTGCTGCACTTTGCCCTCTGCAAGCGCTTTCGGCCACGCCCACTTCTCCAGTGCAGGACGGAGACATGACACGCTGCAGGAAGAAGCTTCGACTGCAGCTGTGGGCTGCACACAGGTGCTAAATAATTTAAAATAATTTATTTTAAATAAAAATTACGTGCCGATCGTGCGGCTCGTCCATCAATCAGCCAGTTGTGTGTCATGTCCAGTCTTATTTTGAAAAACCGTGACAGAGCGAGCCCGTGATAAACGAAGCGTGAAAAAGCGAGGGACTTTTGTATTCTCAGTTTGCTGAGTCAGATATGGTAACTGATCTCTAATCTCTTAGTTGACGGGTTCGTGTGTGATTTGGGGAAAAAAGCTAATTTTTCTTGCTTAGCTGAAAAAGAAATAATCATAAAATCTTCTCAGATAAACTCCGGTTGTATTTGATATTTTCTGTTATTTTAAGAGGAAATTGAATTGCTGGATTTTTTTCCCCTTTGTTGTGGGTTTAAATTACTTGTTCATGTTTGCAGTAGAATAATTATAGTGTCTGTGTGAAAGACGTTTGTTAAAAAAAACAACATGGTGAAGACAAGGTGAAAATTCACAAGTTATTTATGATTCATGCAGGTTAGAGAATAACGTGTAGCTTATGTGTTTTTTGTTTTATTTTCTGGGAGTCCACACAGAGTCCTGGATATTGTGGGGTAAAGAATTTTAAAAAAAATCACATATTTTATAAAACATGACATGGTTATAGTTAGTTGCACTATGTATTTATTTATTCCATAAATTTGTATTTCTTTTCTCAACTAATGAACAAAAGGTTGTTCCTTTTTGTATTTATCACTTATTGTTGTCTATTCGTTGACCGGACACATATAAGTAACAGCTGACATGCGTTAAGAACACGACTCTGATTTCAAAACGTTTGGATGTTGAGTCAAATGCAAATTAAAACAACATGTTTTGATTTGCGTGTCTTATGAACCCATATTTTATTCCCAATGGAACATAGTAAACACATATAATATTGAAACAAAAAATATTGTACAATTTAAACACAAAAAAATTCATTTTTGATTTTATGGTAGCAGCACATGTTTAAAACAGTTGGGACAGAGTCAACAAAAATCAGAATCAATTTTGTTATCATTGCACCGTAGTACAGTACAGTGAGATTATGTTTGTACAGTTGTCCAAAAGATGGGCGGAGTTCACGTTGCTGCTGCTCCTAAGAGCGCGGCCCCTTATTCTTTAGATAGAAAATGAGAAAGGCCATGAGGATAGGATGGTAGTATTGCAACAAAAGATCTTTTCACACCTTATCCTTGTCAGAACACAATTTAAGACTTCAAAAAAACTCTACCAGCAAGCACATTTATAACACATTACATATACATTTGATGACAAGACGGTGATATTTGTCCATGAAGCACTTCCAGGTAGCACCATAGTCCTGATGAGATGTTGGTGTCAGCTGGTACAGCTCTGTTAAGCATTCACAGAAGCTCTCGAGGGGGTGGGGTTGCAGATAGAGCAGAGCCTTCTTTAGTTTACACACATCCCAGGAGAAATTTGATAAGTTGGCCTGCTTCAAGGCCAAACGGGGGAGTCAGACTCAGATACGCCACAGTTGTTGATTTTTTTTCAGGCAGACTGTTATTTCTCGACAGCCTTGAGTTCTGCTGCTTGTACTTTTGATGATCCAAGATGGCCAGATTTGTGGGCTTTCCACTGGTCCGTGCTTATTAGCTCCCTCCAAGGTCGTCTCCAACATGCTGGCGAGTCCCAGAAGCTGCAAGTGGCCTGCGATTCTCGCAAATCACTTTCATCTTACGGTTGAGCTCGTAAATCAGCTGATTTTGAGTTCTCAGTTCTCAAAGCATGAAACAAACCTTCACCTTCACATTCGGTGTCCTCCTGAGACAATACAGAAAGGCTCATCTATTTCCAATCTCCCCATGGATCCATGACGTACCTTGCCACGTGCGTCTCAGTGGGGCATGAGGGTTCTCCAGGACCCTGTCGCTTGGTTGAAATTTTTTTTAGGAATAACGTTGAAAGTCCAGCTGACCAGATCCATGACAGTAGTTTACGATTTGGAATATGTCTAAATAGAAGCTCTGTTACACAAGCCAGAGAGCAAAAAAGCAGGAGGGAGACAGGAGAGGGAAGAAACATATTCGTCTTGCTTGAGAATGAGTGAGGAGAAGCTGTACAAGTAAAAATAAACATCTGGAGGAGCATCCTGCAGCTTTTAGTCTAATTGGCAACAGGTCAGTGAGGAGACCTGGTATAAAATGAGCAATTTACTGTAGAGAAGTAAAGATGGGCAGACGTTCACCAGTCTATAAAAAACTGCATCTAACAATTGTGGAACAATTTCAGCATAATGTTCATCAATTGATTTTTGGTAAGACTGAAAATCCCATTATCATCAAAAAATTTCAAGAATCAGGAGGAAGGTCTGCGCCTTAAGGACCAGGCTGAAAGTCAACAATGGTGATTTTAGGACCCTCTGGGTCCATTGCATTAAAACAGACCTGATTCGGTTCTGGACGTCACTGCATGGGAGAACATGGGTCACAGTCCTCTGTGGCGTCCACAGATTCAGATTAAAGCTCTGACATGCAACGAAGAAGCCATATGTGAACACTATCCAGAAATGCTGCCATCTTTTCTAGGTCAAAGTTCATCTAACATGAACTGAAGGAAAGTGGAATTAAATCATTTTTGAAAAAGAACAAGGACCATCCAGGCTCAGTTCAAAAGCCTGCCTCTTTGCTGGTATGGGGGTGCATTACTCCTCTGGGATGGGCAGCTTAAAAGTTTGGAAAGGCACCATCAATGGGGAAAGTAGACGCAGGTTTTAGAACGTCCGCTCCTATTAGACAAAAAATAAAATAAAAACACAGCAGTGAAGACACGGGACTGTTGAACAGCTATAATCGTACATTAGACAATAATAGGACAAAATTTCCCTCCAAAATGTTCATTTATGAGACTTCAAACCATTCCATTTTTTTTAATTTACATTTTACTCAACATTCCGGCCTTTTTTTTTTTTTTTTAGAATTGAGTTTGTAGATCACATGCCCTTTCCTCGCATTTCTGCCTCCCTAACTGGGGGAACAGAGATGTGAGAAAGAGGCACAGGTGAGGGGGTAAAAGAGAGGCCACGCCAGCCTGATGCTAAACACCATGACGGCCTCCTCTCCTGCCAGGTTGAGCAGCTGAAAGAAGAGCTAACTCACAGCCGATCAGACAACGACGAGCTAAGGCACCGAGCCAATGAGCTTCAGAAGGAGGTGTCTGCAGTAAGAGACGCACCTCTGTCTTCCTTCTTCCTTCTTTCTCTCTCTTTTAACAGGCTGCTTGTAGAACCCCAGCAGTATGAAGTGCGTTCAGACAGCAGGAAGCAGCTAAAACCCTCAAATGTCCACAGTTCACACAACAGTAGCTGCAAGTATTAGCTGTTCTAGACTGAAGGGTCCAGCTTAAACATCTTGACTTATGTACAAAAAAAAAAATGAAATGAGCCTGAAATGTTCTTTTATAGTCTGAGAGGTATTACGTCTTCTTATACATAACAATAAACAGCAGGATCCACAATGGATGGACGGATTAATGTCACTTAGTAAAAAGAAACAGAACGAGATAAAAAAAAATTGAACAGCACATTTAAAAGCCAAAAATCTTAATGCAAGGCGAAGCAACTTTAGCATTTTATTGAAAATGGCGACAGAACGAGACATTTTTACTTTCCCATTCAGCTCATTCCAATTCCGCAGTGCTCTTGAGCAGCTCAGCAGTGTTTTAGTTGTGAGATCTGTGGCTTTGACAGTAGATGCTTCAGCAGTCTGAGTGATGCAGCTGCAGAGTTGAGAGAATCCAGATGTCCTGAGCACTTGGTGCATTTCTTACCTGCTTCTTTCTTCTTGCATGAGTTTGGACTAGCGCCGTAGCTCAGGTTGCTGAGAAATTTGCTCGAGCAGATTCTCCACTGGTAAGGTCATGGGTCTGTTCTTTTAAGACGTCCTAAACACAAACATGCCGAGGATCAGTCCAAACACTAACCTGCATTCTTCTAAAGAGGACGGTCCTCGTTCGATGTCTCTCCGTACAGCAGTGGGAATTTTCTTTTTGCTGTTATTTATGAAAGTAAAGAAAAAATAAATAAAAGAATAGACCCTGAGCCTTCAGTGATGTGTTTGGTAAAAAAAATATGGCTGATGTGTTTCTAACTTTTTATTGCTTTTCAGGTGAGGAACTTTTAAAAAAGGCCATTAAAAATAAAATTTATCTGTTTTGTTCCGTCTTTCATGTCACTTAAAAGAAAGCAGACCTAATTTGATGTGGCAAGAAATTATGATTTGTTCATGCTAGGTTCAGTTAGCTAAAACTTTAACACGCATGCATCCCAAAGCAACATCTCACGTTCTAAAACATGGTAGATTTTAGTATCAGACTAGTATGTTTCCTTTTCTTTTTTTATACTAACAGCGTATCCTTGTCTTCATACTGTTCGTGTATTACTCAGATGGAACAGGCCAAGCAGGAGCTGAGTCGTAAAGACAGCGAGCTGCTGGCTCTCAGGACCAAACTGGACACTCTGAACAATCAGTTTTCTGACAGCAAACAGCACGTCGACGTCCTCAAGGAGTCCCTCACTGCCAAGGAGCAGAGAGCTGCCATACTGCAGACCGAGGTAAAAACCTTGGAGCTGCGCTGCTCCACCCTGTATTTGGCCTCTGAATGTTTGTTTTTTTAACGAGCTGTTGCCTCTGCACACTCAGGTGGATGCCTTACGTCTTCGCCTGGAAGAGAAGGAGTCTCTTCTATCAAAAAAGAGCCAGCAGATATCTGAGCTGACGGAGGAGAAAAGCACTCAGCAAGGAGAGATCACAGATCTTAAAGACATGCTGGACGTCAAGGAACGCAAAGTCACTGTGCTGCAGAAAAAGGTATGAGACAAAAGCCTGTAAAGGTTGTTTCTCCAATTTTAGCTACTGTTTTGTTCATTTGAGCTACTGTTTTGTTAATTTTAGCTACAGTCTTGTTCATTTTAGCTACTATTTGTTAATATTAGTTACTATTTTGTTCATTTTAGCTACTGTTTTGCTCATTTTAGCTACTATTTGTTAATTTTAGCAACGATTTTGTTCATTTTAGCTACCGTTTTGCTCATTTTAGCTACTGTTTTCTTCATTTTAGCTACCGTTTTCTTCATTTTAGCTACTGTTTTACTCATTTTAGCTGTTTTGATAATTTTAGCTACTGTTTTGTTCATTTTAGTTACTATTTTGTTCATTTTAGCTTTTGTCATGTTAATTTTAATTACTGTTTTGTTCATTTTAGCTACTGTTTGTTCATTTTAGCTACTGTTTTGTTCATTTTAAACTACTATTTTGTTCATTTTAG
Organism: Hypsolebias martinsi; assembly: GCA_031762355.1. Taxonomy (NCBI): domain Eukaryota; kingdom Metazoa; phylum Chordata; class Actinopteri; order Cyprinodontiformes; family Rivulidae; genus Hypsolebias; species Hypsolebias martinsi. The sequence goes on along the minus strand of JARVGQ010000804.1, from coordinate 11,233,071 downwards.
CTACTGTTTTGCTCATTTTAGCTACCATTTTGATCAATTTAGTTACTGTTTTGTTCAGTTTATTTTCTGTTTTGTTCATTTTAGCTACTTTTTTGCTAATTTTAGCTACTGTTTTGTTAATTTTAGCTACTGTTTTGTTAATTTTAGCTACTGTTTGCTCATTTTAGCTTCTGTTTTGTTCATTTTAGCCACTGTTTTGTTCATTTTAGCTACTGTTTTGCTCATTTTAGCTACTCTTGTTCATTTTTGCTACTGTTTTGATAATTTTAGCTATTTTTTTGTTAATTTTAGCTACTGTTTGGTTAAATTTCTTTCTACTGTTTTGCTCATTTTAGCTACTCTTTTGTTCATTTTAGCTACTGTTTTGTTCATTTTAGCTACTGTTTTGCTCATTTTAGCCACTGTTCATTTTAGGTACTGTTTTGCTCATTTTTAGCTACTGTTTTGATAATTGTAGCTACTGTTTTGTTCATTTTAGCTACTTTTTGGCTCATTTTAGCTACTGTTTTGCTCATTTTTGTTTGCTTTAAGTTGAACTATGCGTTGTATTTTATATTTCTTTGGTTAGGATAAAAAAATATATTAATTCAGACCATCAATCGGGTTGCTGCAGCTCGATGCTGATTTGTTGTCATGCATGACTTTAACCACTAGATGGAGCTGTAGGAAAGGAAATAATGTTGAAGGTAAGACAGAAAGAAAGGCAGGTGAAATCATGCAAAGATCTTTTCGAAAGAGGCACGCAAGACAAAAATTACAATAAAGCTCTATGTGGTAATATTTACTCTAATCATGGGTCGCAGGTTGTCAGCAAACACCCTTTTATGTGTTTTTCCTTTCAACAATTTTTTATTTCTCAACCCATTTCTTCTAGTTTTGTCTTCCAGATAAAAAGTTGGAAAGCAAAGTGTGCACAGATAATACAAACAATCAAGGCGACAGACACGCAGCAGGACAGGGAGGGGGAGGAGCGACACAGTGTGTTTAAATCCAGTGCATGCTAATGACTTCCTCTTGTTTAATAAATGATGAACTCTGCTGTCTTCAAATAGAATACACAGTCGGAGAGGGTGATGCTGCCGATTCTCTCAGCATTCAGACTGCTCCTGATTTCCCCTAATTTCTTCTCTTTATTCTGTGGTTTCATTTCCAACTTGTGTTTTTATTTTCCTTTTATTCCTTGTAGGTAAATTTACAATGAGCGTGCGGCCTATTAGTGCTGAAAGCGTTTATCTGATCCATCTTTATGGACTAAAAAAACACTGAAGTAAAGGCACAGCTGCAAGTTTAGTTCAGGTTCAGGAAATCCACAGCAGATCAAATAGTCTCGCTGCCTCTCAATGTCAGGTGTGTGTGTGCTTGTGTGTGCACATGAGAGGGGTGGAGGTGGTGTCAGTCAAGCTGTCAAGCTGCTGGTTGATTAATGATGTGCTGGGAATGTTTTACTGTATGAGCACACACGTCTGTGCTACTGTAAACGTGCATTTCACCTGCAGTCAAGTTAAAGGTTGCAAACCAACCTTTTTGATGGATGTGAACAATCACTTTGCTTTATTTCCCTCTAACGTAAAAATAAGTTTACAAATGTTTTCACTGTAACTCCTCCTTTCTCTTTTTGGGGACTGCCTAGCGTAAGGCAGCCCCGATTATTATCCACCTGGCCAAAGATTTCTCAACTTTAATCTTACGCTTCCATCAATTTTAATGCGACCCGAACCACAACGTGTACCCCCACAATTGTTAAATCACAACGACCGGCTCGGCACTGTGATGTGCACTTTTATTTTTATTAGCGTTTCAAGTTACCATGGCGATGTAATATGCAAACAAACACGCCATTTTCCCCCATTCAAAACGCCTGATAGGACACTCCTCCCACTAACTGCTGCTGTGAGGTCACATGACTCAGAGTGTAGAGGTCCCTGAAGAAATCTTAGAAAGTCGCTGTTGGACTTGTTTGAAACGCACAGGAAGTAATCATCTAGATAAGAAAGTTCATGCTCAGTAATCCTCAGTAATCATCTAGATGTATCTCTAGAACTGATTAACATTTGGAGCCATTTTGATTCAAGATGGCTGCCGCAGCTACCTCAGCGAACACAAAATGGACTATAACTCAGTCGTTATTTGAGATATTGAGCTGAAGTTTAGTATGGTTGTAACTGAGAGTGAGATGTTATACATTCCTAATACAAAGCAAAATTCCAAGATGGCCACCCTAGCTAAAAGGGAAAAAATATGAGAACTCAGCCATTTTTAGAGCTATTCTGCTGAAATTTGTTGTATTGGTAGCTGGGAATGATCCCAAATAGACTAAATGCAAATCAAAAATCCAAGATGGCCGTCTGAGCTAAAAAGGTAAAATACTATAAATCAGGTAACTGTGATGTTGAGCAGACATTTGGTGTGCTGATAGCTGAGAATGTTTCCCATCAAAGTCTGCATCCAAATCAAACATCCAAGATGGCCACCAAATCTTCATTTAAATGGCTTTAACTCAGCCATTTTTACACTTACAGAGCTGAAATTTGATGAGGTTATAGCAGAGAACACTCCTTATCACATACTGAATTCAAATTAAAAAAATCCAAGATGGCCACCTTAGCTAAAAGAAAATATGACTATAACTCATTGACTTTTTGCCATACTGAACTGAAATTTGGTTTACAGGTAGCTGAGAGCGAACAACGACACATACTGTCAAATCAAACATTTAAACTGGCAGCAGCCTGGCTGTCCCCGCCACAGTTTCTCCAGGAACTTTCTTTTTTTTTTTCCTGTTATGGGTTAAATATACAATTTATTGTCTCAAGCCACTTACCTCCACCTTAACCTCCTCTTACCCTTACAGCAAAAAATGGAATCATGAAAGCCTTTGAAGGTCTGTCATTTAGAAAATTCATTCACAAACACTTTATTATATGTGCTGGCTTTGTGTTTGAACAGAAAATAAATCTGCTACTAAATCTCTGTGAGAAGAACCACGGGATGATGGGAGGAGATGGGTTTGGAGTGTGTGTATTTGGATTGAAGGTTAAGGGCAGCAAAGTTGAGAAGTGTTACCTCAGTTTTCTTCTCGTGTCCAATTTATTATAGTGTTTGTTTTTGGCTCCAAAATTAATTTGATTTGAAATGAATGGGAACCTGAACAGAAAAAAAAGGAGGGGAAAAGAAATGAAAATTACGCAAATAATAAACTTGTAGGTATTATTCACATTCATTATCACCAGCTGCCAAAGATTAAAGTGTGTCAGTGCTTTTCCCCCGTTTAAGTGTGTCAGCAAAATATCTAATGAACCACCGGATGGATTTAAAAGATTTTAGAAAGCAATCATTGAATGCATATCTACAGCACCAATTCAAGATGGCTGCTACAGCTAAACACACAAAAGGCTATACCGGTAATCATTAACTTTACAGGTACTGTACTGAGCTAAAGTTTGCTTAAACTATTGAAGTCAATTGTGCTTCTCTGTTAGCAAAATACCTGAGGAACCCAGTGGATGAACTTCCACAGCTAATCAGCACTAGCGAACACAATAATGACTATAACTCAGTGAAATTCATAGATACTGGGGCACATTTCAGTGTAGTGGTAGCTGAGGGTCATCCTCTGGACATACTCTGAGCACTAACTAATCCTTTAATACCACGTGAAGCTGCACATATTCACAAGCTGTGAGCAAAACTGCTCCAAATCTGTCCTTAGAACAAAGCAGCAAATGATGTGCATTGCATTTCATTATTAAAAACATGGCTTACAGTTAGTTTGCACATTTATTAAATGACGTATTGACTCGCTCAGTTGCGCTTAAGTTAAAAAAAGGTGACTTGTTGCAGGCAAACAGTGTCATGAAAACGTGTTTATTAGCACATGGCTAATTATAATACATATAGCTTTCAATCTAAGCTCATTTCTACAATGTTGTTAAGATAAAAAAAACAAACTGTACATAATAAATAGTAAATTATTATATTGTGTTCCAAAACATCACGTTTGTGCTGGTTTAAACATTGCACTTATACAATGGAATAAATTAGTTTTTTAGTAAATATTATTGCTAAAATACTAAACTTTTCAGCCACTTGTGAAATATTTTCTTATTCATCAGATCTGTTTTCTTGCGCTTGGTTTTCGAGGCTCTGAAAGCCCAAAGATCGGCCAAGTAAACAATTTTTACGATCAACAGGTGAGCTGTGCATCCCAAACCGCACCGCTGATGACGAGTGTCTCTCTCTCTCTGCAGATCGAGAACCTCCTGGACCAGCTGCGGGATAAAGAGAAGCAGCTGAGCGGACTGAAAGACCGAGTGAAGTCTTTGCAGACGGACACGTCCAACACAGATACCGCTCTGGGAACGCTGGAGGAAGCTCTGGCTGAGAAGGTACACACTCACTGATGCACGTAGGAAAACACCCGCTGCTGGTCAACCTCAGGTCAACTCGCAAGCAAGGTTACGTTAATAAAACCTTTTATGAGCGAAACCACCGACCACCCACATGTTGACTCTGGATGAATGGAAGAGAACCAATACTCACACCGGTTGTTTTAATATGAAATTATTCACAGCCTGAGCAGCCACTTGACTCAAAGTAACCCATTGATTACTGTTTAGGTCTGAACTTTTCGGCTCATAACAGTCCTCAGGCTGCTTTCTGGCATTATTTGTGTCTGCAGACATGTTAGCGGGTATTTTCCTACTGTTTCAAGTTATTTTGTACCAACTTGGGAGTCTTACAAAGTACAGGAAGCAGGTTATTAATGGAGCAGTGTCTCAGTGCGTAAGTGAGATGTGTTGGCAGGAGGATTTTTCCTTTCTCTTTTATATCCTTTTGTGCCACCTTCTTTGCTTTTAAATGTGTGCATTTTTTATTTCGGGGGGACTGCCTAGAAAGGCAGCCACCTATTTATTATCCGCTTGAAAAGGGTCTTGCACTTCCATCAACTTTATTGTGGCACGAACAACTATGTGCACAAATGTTATATTGAAACGACCAACTCTGCATCACAATGTATGCTATTACTTTTATTGGCATTTCAAGTTACCATGGCGATGTAATTTGCAAACAGACACCATCTTTCTTATTGAAACAAATTAAAAAAACGCCTTTTTTTTTTAGAGCTATTAAGCTGAAATTTGGTGTGGTGGTAACTGAGAGCAATGCCCTAAAACACAGAAGAAGAAAAAAATTTCAAGATGGCTTCTAAAGCAAAATTTAAATGGCTTTAACTCAGCTATTTTTACACTTATACAGCTTACATTTGGTGCGGTTATAGCTGAAGAGGTTCCCCATACTGAATCCAGGGTTCAGTCTGGGGAACAGTATGGGTTGCCAGGTGGATTCCTGTGTTATTGGCTATTAAAGAAGACGGCGGCAGCAGTTTCGGTTATGGCAGAACTGCCGAGTCTGTGTGAAGGTTTGTTTCGTGCTTCAAGTACTCAAAATCAGCTGATTTATGAGCTCAACTGTAAGATGGAAATGATTTGTGAGAATCACACACCACTTGTGGCTTCTGGGACTGACCAGCATGTTGAAGACGACCTTGGAGTAGGGATGCACCGATCCACTTTTTTTTTTTTTCCCCTTCCGATCTGATACCGATACTCTTTTTTTTTTTTTTTTTGTTATCGTTCGATACCGATCTGATACCAGTTTGATACAGATAAACAGTGCTGAATTAACAAAAATGGCTAAATCATTTCCAGCAGGTTCAGATGACATGATTTAGCCATTTTTGTCATTGTCTACCTGGATGATTGAGCTGACAAACCCAGTGCTGAATTAACTTAAAACATTTGTTTTTTTTAAACGCAGACATGAATGTACTGAATTACAAATTTATTGAAAACTCTGCACCAGAACAGCACACTTCAACACACCAAGAGCTTCACAAGCTTGGTCAAACATGTAAAAATAACACAACTTTAATTTGTTCAGGCAGTACAATGATAACACCCAAGGTTAAATAAATAATAATAAAGATACTGAAACTGACATAAAAGGTTGGCTACTTTGGTCAAACATGAAAAAAATACACTTCAACAAACCTTTCAAATGGTTCAGGAATTTTAAATATAATGTAAAATGAATAATAAAATAGCTGAAATAAGAGGAAAAAACAAACGCTTCACTAACTTGGTTGGCAGATATTTAAAATTAACATTAACAGCAATCAGCTCTTTCCAGTGGTTTAGTGCAATTGTGCAAATAGAAATTAAACATCCATTAACTTAAAACAACTTCAAAATTAAACTTAAAACAAAAACTTCACTAGCTAGTTTAGTTAAAAAAAATCAGATCTAGTCACCACTCAAGTTTTGTGTCAGTGACCTGATCAAGCAGATTCCTCAAGCTTCTCAAGATCAGGCTTAAAGGTCCACTGACATGATATTTGAACTTTGCATAAAATGGCACAACATATATATCTTGTATCATTCAACTAT
>JARVGQ010000804.1:11140344-11152328 GCA_031762355.1 Hypsolebias martinsi | reverse complement strand
ACCTCCCTTCCTCAGTTCAAATCTCTGCTAAAAACTCATCTGTTCTCGCAGGCATTTCTCACAGTGTGAGTTGATTTAGTGTGGTTTTTTTTTGGTTCTGTGCTCCTATGTTTGAAATGCGTTTTAATTCTTCAGTATTATCATTAGTGTTTCGTACTTTTCCATTAATTTTACTCCCAGCACTTTGATAAGAGTTTCTGTTTTAAATTTACTCTACAAATAAAGTTGACTTGACTTGACTTGACTTGACTTGACTTGGACTTGTGATTCTGTGCGTCAAAATGTCAGTGATGACATGCAGAGTTAAATGTTTTAAGCAAAATAAGAGGAATGATTATAACTTTGAAAGTTTTGATTTAACACAAAACAAAACCAATGTGTCATTTTAACTGCAGTAAAAACATTTACATAAAAGTTGTCTGTCTGAAAAAAGGAGCATTAGCCCTAACAAAGGAATAGGCTCTGATCATTTCAACTCCAGTTTGTCATCAACTCTAGTTAAAATACTGTCTAGTCAACCTTGTAACACTATTTTAACTTCCTGACACTATTTTCAAAACTTGGACCTGAGTGTCGAGACGTTTGGAGACATCTCTTGTCTCCTAACATCCATGAACTGATACATTTTAATATTGCAGCAATAATTTTTTGTTCAAGTACAGAAGAAGTTGGTTTTCAAAGTTTTTTGAGTCCAGTCTGGATCTTTTGGGAGAGAGAATATGTCCTGCTGTACCGAACAATCTTTCAATAGTCTTTCAGTAATATTTCAATAATCTTTCAATAAGGCCATGGGTGTTGTGTATCGTCTGGCTGACTCTCCACAATGGAATCCATTTTGGGCGTTAGTGGTGCTGTGGGTGCTCCCAGCTCAATGATGTATATACTGTACTAGAATATACATCATTGGTCCAGCTCTTCTTGAAGGCAGGTCTATCGTTACCTGTCCACTTTGCAGTGATTCAATGAACCAACTCTCTCGACATCAGTTTCACTTTCAAACTAATGACAAATCAAAAAAACTGCAACGTGAACCTAACTTGTAACTCAACACATTATAGAAATGTAGTCTAGTAGAAAGTACAGATACTTCATGTAAAATGTAGTGGAGTAAAATTAAAAGTACCCACATTTAATTCTACTTGAATAAAGTACCGATACATGAAAAATGTACTTAAGTACAGTAACAAAGTATTTGACATTCTCCAGTTCCCCCTGCCACACTTCAAGATATTCCCAGGCCAGAGAGGGTCCCTAAAGAAAGATCTCAGTCTGCCCCGAGGTTTCCTCCCAGTGGGGCACACAAAAAAAAAATGTTCAGAATGCATCCTCATCAGATTCCTGAACCATCTAAACGGACTCCTTTTGATGAGGAAGAGCAGCGGCTCAGAGCTTCCCCTCGATGATGGAACTCATCACCTTATATTTAAGGATGACAGCAAAGTTATTTTCAGTCTTTTTATGAACCTTCTTTAATGTACTGATTGAGGGAGTTGTGTGGTGGCATAGAAGAATACACAAAAAAAATAAAAATAAAACAAGTAACAGAACCAGATACAAGAATCCCAAAACAGGACGCAATCAAAATCAATCAAAAAGGAATTAAACAAACATAAAAGACTACCAAAAACATAGATGCTGACAGTTTTATTGCCCTATCTTAACATAGCTGGCATATATTAATATGGCAAATAATGTAATAATTAAATTGAATTTCCAGACTAAAATAATATTAAATTATCACTTTTTTTAATCAGTATATTCTTTTTAATCAGGTTTTACGTTTGCTTTTAAAAATTTGCATCAGCTGCTCATTCTCAGTAAAGAAAATCTTTCAGTTGTGTTTATGTTTAAAACTGTCTGATTCAGGGGGTTTCTCTCCCGCAGCTCTCGTTCTGCTCACTCCCATTCAGTAAAAGAGAAGACCTTGCTGCATTTTATATTGTCTCTTCACAGTAAACGTTAATTCTCATCAAGGAAACTGAGACGCCCACAGCTTCCACAAAAAGCACTGAGCAATTTGTATACAGTTGTGTTGCGGAAGTAAATCTCAGGATGTGATTTGCTGCAGGGCTTCAAGTTGCTCAATGGATTTGATTGACAGATGAGTAAATGTAGACGCTTGGCCAATCACTGCCACATCCATTCAATTATTAATTTCCTGCCTCGCCTGGAGAATTTAGTTGAAGTTGTCAGTCCCCTGTCTCAGAGGAGCAGACTTACTGAGTCGGTGCAGAGCAGACAGCTAATTAATGTACTTAAGCTTCGCTTCTGTCCCCTGCCTCCATTTTGCATGGTATACATGTTCCCATTAGAGCCGAGAAGAAGCGCCTTTTAGCAGGAAGTCTCTTCAGCTTCTAACCCTCATTTCCCCTCAGCGTGCCCAGTAGACATGGCTGATGAAGGAAACTGACAGATGCTAATGAACTGATTAGCCTACCTCTTGCTCTAAATACTGCCTGGGTTAAACACGGTGGTTATTTGTACCAAAACAATTCTTGCATAATAGCAGTGACCCAGATATCATCGTGTAATCACACAGCAGCAGAGCTTTGACTCAGTTGCTTTTGGCAGGGATGGATCAGATCTCGGGGATCACTCTCAGGCATGGTCCATTAGTGTGGCCATTTAATTTGGACATTTCGGAACTGAGTGGACCGACACAGACTCTAGGTAGAAGTCAGTAAAAGTTCTGCTTGTCCCCAAACAACCATGTTTATCTGGATTCGGCTCCCTGACTGGCCTTGACAGGCAATCTTATCTCAACCCGCCTGGAAGTTTTGTAAATCTGAAGCTCTGCCCCTCCCCATCCTAACGAGAAGTCTATGGACTATTCAGAGGGGCCCAGCTGAATAAACATTCTGTCATCAATTCAAGAATCTTTGGATTCATCCTTGGCCGTCCTCGACACCCCCTGAGAGTGTGCAGATCTCTCCAGAGGGAACTATTTGAAATGAGTGATTTTATCTGAACTCTGCAGGGCCTCTGGGTGTTGTCTCTGGACATGCTCACTGCCCTTGCATCCCACGCCCCTGCGGAATGTCGTCATCATTGTGCTTGTTGTGTGAGATTTTTTTTCATTATCATGCTGTTGACCTTCAGCCAAAGATTAAGAGCATGTTAGGATTTTTTTCGTCTGTTTCCAAATCCGATGTGTCATTTTTCACCACTTTTTATTGTCTGTCCAAACAGGTCTCACTTGTAAATGAGTCTTTGAGGCTCAATGTGACTTATTTGTTTAAATAATGGTTGAATGAACCTCCATCGTCAGGCAGCTTCAGATTACAACCTCATCTCTCCTCACTCTCTTCTCTCACGTTTGTCAGCTTCCTAGTTTTATTTTTATTCAATTTTATAGACAACTGGAGAGAAAAATGACTTGCATTTGAGTTTACTATAGAAATAAATTGTGAGAATAATAGAAAAATTAGAAAAATGGTTCAAGATGCAGCAAATGTCCAAGTAAGAGGTTTCACACTGACAGGTCAAGAACATATGAGTGGCTAAAGTTTCTGTTTTGATCTGTAATATCAAACATTTTTAATATTTTCTTGCCTTTTTTGGATAATGATAATGCAAACTAAATTAAAATGTTATTTGTAGACCCCAAACTGGTAAAAACAGTTTATGAGTAATTATGCTCGCACATTCTCAGTCAGTGCAAGACTTTAAAATATTAAAATGCCCCAAAAAATATCAGGATGTAGTGGGTTTAGGTTAGAAAGATTCCAAATTAAGGTTTTCTATCATTACAAAGGTCACTTTAATTAACTATTAAGCTGTTAACTGAGATTTATTTCTCTCAGTTTTTCACTCAACTCTTAATCTTCACTTGTATATTATCACAACCCAATTTTGTTACATTGTCAGTGGAAAAAATGTGGGTCTAATCTAATTTCTTGCTCTGCAGAGACTTGCCACAGTTAGATAATTCCCCACAGCGCTCCACTCAGAGCTCTTTCCTTATCATTTGTAATTTTCCAGTTATCAACAGTTTTCTTTTCCTGATAAGGAAATATGGAGAAATAATCCAATTTGTTATCATGATGGAATAGTTTTCGCCCAAGCCTGACTCAGCGACTTTTTGTAAAACTGATAATTAAACTGATATCTTCAAAGGCTTTTATTTTGCATCTGAAAAGCTACTGAATGTACAATATTCTAATCTAATATTCCCCCCCAAAGTCTTGTCACAAAGACATAATTTTCTTTAAAGCATGAGTCAGCAGTTGGCGCCTCGTTTCACTTTTCATTTTGTCAGCGGCCGACGTGTAGATTGGGGGGACTGCATAGAGGGGAGGTGAAGAAGCTGAAGGGTATGAGGGAGGAGGAGTGAAATAATAGCATGATGATTAAATTAAGTGAGAAGGAGAGTTGGCACAGGAGCGAATGAGCTGAGGTCAGCATTCCTGACAATTAGAAAAATGAGAGACAATGCAAAGAAAGGCCAGGGAGGAAAATTAGGACACTCTCTGCTTTCTCTGTTTCTCTTTCGTGTTCGCCAACCTCTTTCTTTTAGCCTGGAAATCACTTTTCTTATTTTCTTTCTGACACGGTTGTTTTAGTCTAGAGATTTGCCATATGATTACAATAAAGCAAAAAAAGTCAATTTAGTCTTCGCTAATGGTTTCTTGATCACTTTAAAGTCCTCAACTTGTCACGAGGTTGTAAATGTCTTTGGTTGTTTTCCTTCAGAGTCTTACTTCTTTTCTTTTTTTTCTTTTTTTTTCCAAGAACCACCGATGGTCCAAGCATCTCCTCTAAAGTCGCTTTTAGAAATGCAAGAGTTCTGGTATCTCAGAGAGGACAAGCATGTTGCCAAGGAGGACTCCATGTCACCAAAATATAAACAGGTTTACCAGCTTATCTGGACTAAAAAAAGAATACTTGTCATATCTGGGGGCAAAAACAAAGTGTTTTTTGACACAGTGAAAGGGTTTTCTTTGGGTGAAAGAAAACAGAAGCAATCCAGACCAATAAAACCATCACCAAGGTCTAACAATGTAATGCCCTTTTCCATTAGTACCAGTACGGCCCGACTGGACTTGACTCAGCCCAGTTCCGAGGCTTTACCATTAGTACCAGTATTACCACCTGTTACTTTTGACTTTGGTGGATTTATTCATCCAGTGAACCCAGCAGACTTCTCAAAGCAGACAGACTGCATTAGGAGACAAGAGACTTACAGGTTATGGAAGAAGACATGAGCAGCATTAAACCCATATGGACAAATACCAATCTGAAACAACCTGCCAAAGCAAAGAACTGATGAACTGCACTGTCTTGGTCCAGATTTTAGTCCTTTCAAACATCACTCACAATCTGAGTTTTTACAAGAAAGCCTTCCAATGTGAGAGGTAAAAACATCTCAGTGGACTGCTTTCCAAAAATGTATTGACAAGTACTCCATGGATAAAGTTGTACCTGTACAAGGATAAAGGTACAATAAGGATCTATACAGGAGGTCATTCCAGTCCTATGCACAACAGGCATTTTTGGACCAAACGCCTATGTACACTCTTTGATGGTTATAAGTACTGTTAGTCCTGGACCCTTACATATGCATGGACATTCAACAACAATAATAGACGCCATGTTTGGAGATGAGTGGGTCCTTGCTTTTCTAACCTTCAGAAGAAGGATTTAAAGGAGCTGGAAACCCATACAACAGATCAGTCTACTTTGTCCCGCACACTTGTAAAGTGTATGTCATGTTGGACAACAGGGACAAATAATTTGCTTCTATTTTAGCAATTAAATTACTATTTTAACTGTACAGGTGCTAAAAGAGTGTTCACCCACTTAATGTGAACTTATGTTATCACTTCACCTTACATCACGTGAGAAACCAGATCCTATTAGAGCTAAAAACTAAATGTAGTTTAAGTATGAACCGTGGTGCGAAAACAAAAAGTAAAGTGAACTCTCTCAAATGGTTATAAAGGCTATGAAGTGGTCCTCTGTGGTCCAAAAGCTTAATTTACTTTTTTTGGGCCATTGTTGCAATTTTTCATTTGCATTCATTAAAGTACTATAAATTGTTCTTATTATACTTAAACGTGGGTTGAAACACTTCCTCTGCTGCAGCTAAACTGACTCATCTGATAGACCATGAGAGTCTTAGTCTCAGGTCTGCGGCGGTGGTTGAGTTTTGGTTGTGGCCTCGCATCAAATTACAAAATCTGTTGGACCACACAACACTAACATGGAGCTGTCGGTGTGACTTTCTCTGGAACCTAATACAAAGACATCCGTAGTTGTCCTATTTCCGTACACAAAGCACATACCAGGATCTAAATGCAGAGAAAGTATGTCAAGAGGACTACTAGTGTGAGTGTTTGTCCAACCGTCTTATCTTTGTCTTTCTTGAGGACACTTTAATGTGGACTTGTGCTGTGCTGACTACGTCCCCTCTGTGCATGAGAGTAGTCCAAGAAGGTTGGCTTATTGCAAGCTAACAAACAAAAAGGGAAGGAATCCATGTTTGTTTTGGTTTATTTGATTAATAAATACAAAGTCTTGTCGTGTTTTGTTCTGCTTTTGGTCCAGAAAGACTCCAGAAAATGTCACAAGATGTGTCACGGTGTTGAATAATTTGTTTTATAAGAATTTCCCTACCTTTTGAACCATTGTATGTTAAAAGTAGGTATTTTTATTGATCGGGTATGTGAATTTTAACATTTAAGGTCCAAATTACGCACAACACTTTCATACTTCATTCCCACACAAATGCAATTTCACATTTAACTTTCAAACTAATATGTATGAAATTGCAATCTTCTTTAGTTTTTGTCAAACATATTGAACACACAGACCCACAAAACCTTCGTCTGGGCTCCATAAGCCCCCGACTCCTTGCAGTGCTCAGCAAGAAGCTAAGGGGATTTAGATTGTACAAGACCAACAGATTTAGATTCACACCACCCCTCACTTTTTATCTGTAAGCCTCCCTCAGTCTTTGCCCGCCTGCTGTAAAGCTTGAATAAAACTAAAACTTGTGAAACACGTGAAGCAGCAAGACAAGGAGAGAAGATGAGAGGGAAAAAAAGAGGAAACTCTTCAGAGGAGCAAAGAGATGATGGCAGGGCGATAACGGGACGGTTAAAAATGGAAAAAGATGAGACGAACAATTAAAAAGGGAAAAATCAGCACATTGTTAAAGTTTTTGACTGCTTTTGAAGGTGTGGATGTGTCTCGAGTTCTTTGTGTGAGGTGATTTACACGTCTGTATGTTTACAGTCTAATATTAGTTTCTATAAATCTCCCACCAAGTGACAAGTTAACAAGCCGTTTTATTCTTCTGGACTGGTGAACAAGCTGCAAAACACATGGCCAGTCACAGTTTGTCTCTGAATGTGTGTTTGTCCCTGAATGTGTGTGTTTACACAGTTCAAAATGTGTGAAGTGGAGATATTGAGGTCATCTCAACATTCATTGTGATTAGGATTTAGAGAGCAGTGATTTTAAAATACTGTAATAGTTGCAATGGATGGAGCTATTTCACCTGTTCCCATTGTGGAGCGTGGAAATGGCTGTGTTAGTATGTTTTGGATAGAGGATGGTCATATTATGTGTGGACCCCAATGGGTGCAACATAGTGACTAGTTGGCATTTTACAGGGTTGTTGGCGACACAGAATTGCTAGAAATTTGGCAAATTTTCAATTGCTGTGTCTGAATTCTGAGTGTTTGCAACCAAGTGGCCAGCCAGCTGTATAGCTGGGTTTTGCATAGACAGTTTGTGGAAATCACAGCCTGTTTTTGTGTTTGTGTTTTGGAAAGCTGTAGTCTGAGCCATATGCATAATGCTGTTGCACCTTCCTGCATGTTTTACCTTCCTCAGCTTGCTTTAGATCCACCTGGAAACGGCCTCCACACATTAGAAGTGAAAACAGGCAGATTTGGACCATTTTTTTTAATGATCATGTCTTGAGAACCCCTGTAAACTTTTCAAGTCATTCTGGAGTCTATACTGCAAGCAATGACCAGCAGTTATTCCCCTCTTCTAGATAGTACAACTTGCATAAAGATTCTCAAAATTCATTTTTAAAATGCTTCTGTATGTTTTTTTAATCTCTGAACAGTTCTGCCCCCCCTTATCTCACTGATCTGCTGCAGCCGCTCTCTGAGGTCAGCAGACCAGACGCTCTTATTGATTCTAAGCACTCGTTTTAAGCTCAGATGTGACAGGTCTTTCTCTGTTGCAGGTCCAAAACTGTAGAACAAGTTACCACTGCATGTCAGGCAGGCTCCCTCTCTCACTGTTTTTAAGTCTCGTTTGAAAACTCACTTTTATTCCCTGGCTTTTGACAATGTGTGAGTTGAGTTTAACTTGTCTATATTCTATAATGTTATTATCTTTACCTATTTCCCTATTATATGCATTTTATCCTATGTCCTTTACTTGTTTTGTTTTTGCTGTACAGCACTTTGGTTGGCCTTGATGCTCTTTTAAGTGCTTTATAAATAAAGTGGTATGGTATGGTATGGTATGTTATGGTATGGTATGGTATGGTATGGTATGGTATGGTATGGTATGGTATGGTATGGTATGGTATGGTATGGGAACATGGTATGGTATGGTATAAAGTGTGGCTCTTCTGAAAGTCTATTTCCCTTTATCTTTGTTAAGGCAAAGTATTTCCAAACACCGATTTCAATGTAGAAGTTTCTGGGTTTCCCAGCAGAGTCTTATTAACGTTAAATAATAGATTTTTGACATATTAAAATTGATTCAGAATAATTTGTGTCCGCATGTAACAGTCAAAAAGTAGATTATAGCCACCTCCACCCCTGCAAACGTGTTGAATTCAGAAGCAGTTTGTTAAGTTTTGATGTCCACTTTAGGCTTTTTTTTTTTTTTGTATCCAAGTTTCTTTTTGCACAAAGTGTCCATATTTGGAGGAACAGCTGATGTTTGTCCTTTTCTTTCTTTAGACGCAGAATAGGATGAAGCTGATGGCGGACAACTACGAGGACGACCATCTGAAGGTGGCGTCTCCAGTCTCGGAGCAACCCAACAATCACAAACCCTCTCCAGATCAGGTAAGATGCCCCCAGGATTTAACTGACTCCTCTCTGTCTTTAAATGAGGAACCTGACAAATCATGTTTTAGAGTAAGATTGTGACTTATTACTCAAATAATTTTCTTTCTTAATCTTATTCAGTAATATTTTAACCATCTCCAGCTTTTGCTCTTCTTACACTAACTCAATGCTGTTTCTGAACTCACGCTACGGCTGGACTCAATTAACCAATAGGACGATGAGGAGGGCATTTGGGCCTAACCAATCATATGCCTCCTTTCTCACCATCAGTCCGCCATTTTTGTACAGAAGGGTGAGAGCCTTTATTGGATCCTGTCATGTCTGAAGTCTCAAACGCCATCTTGTTTTTCATCATTCTGCCATGCATGAGTTTGTGATCCCGTTCTGTCTGTTTTTCATCAGCTGTTCCACTCAGTCAGCTTTTAAGGCTTCTCTCTTGAACCTTTTCACTTTTCTGATATGCTACTTCATTATTACTCAAACAGGAGCTCTTTCAAATCATGAATCACACCTTCATCCATTCAATTAGCATTTTTAGAGCTCTTTTTTTTTTGTTTTAGTGCCTTTTTTTTACAATTAGTCCTATCATCATTACACCTTAGTAGAGCTTTGCTCTTTTTAGTTCATACTGATGCTTTTCTATTAAATTTCTACTCTGCCTTCATTTCAGTTTACTAAATGTTCAACCTGTCAAATAAAGTTGCACCAGATTGTTGGTTTGTAACTTTTTTTTCCTAAGAATCTGCACCTTTTGATTATATATTGGTAGATTTTCTGAATTTTAAAATAGAATCTTCAACATTAATGGCAGATGCATGACAACTTTAAACTCAAGCAAAACAAACCAAAAAAACTATATAAACTGCTTTAAATCCATCATCTAGATGAGAACAATTACTCTTTACTGTTTTGTATATAAATTTTATTTATTCCATTTTTGTTTTGCATCATTAAAAACTGCAGATTTGCAGAGAATACAGCTCGCATGGGGCACGAGCCACTTATAGTCCTTCTCAGCTCCTGAAGGATTTCCTCTCAGGATGCTAAAAACCCAGTGATGTCCAAGCTTGACATCTCTAATTAATTAGAGGTAGCATCTCCCTGCTGAGAGAGAAACACCAACCAGCACCACACAGTGTTATATGCAGCGGATTTTCCTCTCAGGGTCTGTCAGTACCTACACACACTCTCGCACCCTTCGCTTGATGTGCACGGTGGGTAATTTGCCACAGCACATTTCATTCAAACAGAGAGCGACTGTGTATCTTTCTAAAGGAGGATTCTGCTCTGCAGCTGAAGGATGAAATGCTTCAGAGACAACAGCTGCAGGAAAACACAGGAGGGCAGTTTCAACACACCAACCATTATAGGGGGGACAGTGTATATTTAATATTTATTAGACAAAATGTAAGCAACTTTATTACATGTTGTTAAAATATCACATATCTGTTTTCCTGTGCATATCGTAATAAATAGCTGTATCCTTTATTTGAACAAAGCATGGCCTGTCTCGGTGTGACATCACAAGTGTTTTTATCAAAGTGAGCAACAGTTCAATCCTGTTCTCTTGTTTTTTCTATTTAGAAGACAGCAGCAGCAACTATTTTCTAATTGTGAGTTTATGAAAACTGTCAAAAAGTTATTGAATTAAAAAAAAATACAAGTTAAAATGGCCTAACGCCAAAAAAAAGATAAAATAAAGTAAAAAAAGAAGAAATAAAAAACAAACGAGTACATAAAGAACTTGCCAGCATTTTATCTGTTTCAAAAAGAGTAAGAAGTATAAACTTGTTTAATCCTACCTCTCATCTATACCTAATATATTGTTTCTTACACAAAATATTTGTAATGTTTTATTAACAGCTTGATAAAGTTCAACTACAAGGTTCTTTATTGTCATTCGCATCACATGTGGTACATGAGGTGGAACGAAATTGTGTTATCAATGTCCCAGTTGCACCCAAAATTGGCAACAATATTACGTGTACGTAAATATAAACAGCATACAAGTTTCTAACATATACATTAAGTCTCTCGCTACTTTGTGGTTCGTTTATCGCGGATTCGCTCTATCGCAGTTTTTCAAAATAAGAGCGGACATGACACACAATTGGCTCATTGATGGATGAGCCGCACGATCGGCATGGAATTTGTATTTAGAATAAATTATTTTAAAGTATTTAGCACCTGCTGCAGCTGATCAGCTGTTCACCATGCAGAGTGGAGAAGTGGGCGTGGTCAAGAGCGCTTGAAAGTGGCTGAGAGCAGCCGAGGCAGGGAGCTGAAATCATGACTTTCTCGCATTTGTCACTTACTTTAAGGTACTACTGTATACATAATACATTTCTATTCAAGGATTACCTATAGAATATTATGCCTTCTTAAACTCTAGTTTTATGTTTGAGAAATCTAATTAAATGTATTTGATAAATAAAATAAACATTCCGTGTGTTTGGTTAATTAGTAAGATTAATGAAGCTTCTTTTGAAGAGATGCATATCACCAGCTCTGATCAGTGCTCTGAGTATGAGTTCAGGATTTCTCTCAGCTACTACAAAACCAAATATCAGATAAATATTTGTAAAATTGACTGACTTCTAGCATTTTTTGTTTGTGTTTTGCTAAAGTCACGGCCATCTTGAATGGATTCCACAAGTAGACAGCTGCAGATGTATATCTAATGCCCCTTTTCCACCACTATTACTCAGACCTACTCTGCTCAGCCCTGCTCAGATCAGATCTTTACATGTAGGATTTCCACTGCACTTCAGGATTGGTTCTGTAGGCGTGTCCAAATTCCTGCTAATGAACTTTTAATGAACTTTAGTTCACCGAGTGGGAGCTCTGCGATGAGTTAAACTCTAAGCAGTCTGCTCCTCAGATAAATAATGTTAAATTATTATTTTTAAATATGAATGTTTCTGTTAACTTATTTTATAT
>JARVGQ010000804.1:11084822-11110820 GCA_031762355.1 Hypsolebias martinsi | reverse complement strand
CAGGATTGGTGAAAACCCGTTTTTCAACCAAATATTGCTGATTTTAACAAATACCACAAAAACATGAACATTAACACGGACATAGTGCTGTACAACATTTTACACACATTCTAGGGAGTTTATCAGCTAAAAAAAGTTGATTTGGGGGTAAGTTCCTCTTTAAGTGTCAGAGCAGCTGAAACACAATGGATTCTATAAGCTAGTCGACTGGTTGGACATACCACATTTATATTGTAAAAATGGTACAGTTGATCAAAGTTAATATCAATAAAGCTGTTTATACCATATATATAAATAAAAGTCCTGTGGGAGAGCATGCTCTTTTGTTCATATGACATGATAGCATACTCGCTCAGCAAGCCAGCTGTTTAGAATCACAGAACCAAATGTCTCTAAACTGGTTTGAGCTAGCCTGACGTTTATTCCCTGTTTGGGCCAAGTTCTACATCGTTCTCTACGTTTTCATTAAAAAAAAATGCAATATGACTTTTTTAATTTTCTTTTATACGAGCCTTCGTGCCTGGATGACATTCTCGTTTTTCAAACTCAGTATCTCCGATAATAAAACCACCCTACAGTCTATATGGGTAATCGGTGATATGTGCGCGTGATTTATTAGCAACGTTTCATTAATCATTAACGTTATTGCTTTGAGCAGTTTTATACGTGAAGAGCACCGCTGCATTATATAATACCACAGGGGTTTTCTGGCTCGGAGAAGAGAGAAGAGGTTACGATATAACGAGGGGGTACTTGCCAATATCTGACCCAGGCCTCTCACACACATACACACACTCTCTAATATAAATGTGGGCTTGTGTTACATGACTATTTTAGCGGCACTCTTATTGATACAGATGTATTGGTCATTAAGCCAGTTAGATTTGACGTCTCAGCTCAGCCGCAGCCAAAGAAAATAACATGGGTGCTCTCTAGCAGAAACGTTCCACTCTATGTACAGAAAGAACCGCTCTGTTCGATACGTGTGTGTGTGTGTGACCTGAAAAATATTGAGAAAAGTCCGACTGCGAAGCTCAGTCGCCTGATTTTGTGATCCATCAGACATGACCATGAAGTTCAGCCGTACGGAGTTGATGTTGGCCGCGAAATCTTGTGTAAATGTGCTCGACCAGTTGTGTTTTACTACTTCGACCAAACTACCGTGGTCTGTAAAACCGGAGCAGAACCAGTGAACTCTTGTAGTTCAACTTGGCTGAGGGTGACTCTGAACCATCTTGTTCGTTTAAACAGAAAAAGGGTCTCAAACGGTGAACCAGTTTTCTTCCATTTCCATGTGCTTGTATGACAGCTACTCTCATTTTCAGTTAATTTAGACATCAAAATGTTTTGTTTTTAAGTTTAGGCTCTTGTTAATGTAGGACAATAATCATGGTATAGAAGATATAGCATAAAATATACAGTATACATTGTAAGATGTGCAAATATTTGGCTCAATAACATCTAAAAGCTTAACTCTGTGGGTTGAAAGATTCAAAGACCTAAAGTGATGTGAAAGGAGTGTCAAAGATGGCCGTCAGTTCATGACCTTTGCGTGCTTTAATGACTTCACACAGTCACAATATCATTTTGTTTTTGCATCAAGAAGAGCTTTAAGATACTGCTATCACTGACGATAAGCCGCTTGTGTTTCCACGCTCGTCTCGCACAAAAAAATGTGCAGTTCTCTCCACAAATTCTTTGACTGTCTTTATAAGTTTTGCTGGAACAGTTAAGAACGAGAGCGGCGTACTGTAGCCGCTTTTCCACATAAACTTGCACATAGTTCTGACCAGTCACACAATACTTGGCTCAGAACCTGCAAGGCAAAAATAATGATGGGCGACTGTGCACAGAAAGGGGTCTCGAGGGCTGTGAGAGAAGAAAAAGATACAATTTTCGGCACGCAATCGCGTTTCCTCATGGAGTTTAAACCAGGCCTTAATCTGTGTGTCTGCAAATTACCTTATGAACCAGTGAACAGATTTTAAGAAGCTCTTTTGATCCTTTTCAAAATGGCCACCACAGCTAATTAATATTATATTGAACAAAAAAAAAAAAGACAAACTTTGTCAGGTTTACATTTGTTTAGATAAAATTTGATGTTGGTGGCTGAGAGTCATTCCCATCACATAATCTGAGCACTAAAACATTGCTTAGTTTAAAAATGCCTTTGGCTAAAAGATAAAAATTACTGCATTGCAGCTTTTTACTAATAAACTAGTGGTGGCACAGCTAACCAAAATGTAGCTTTGCTAACCCATATTCCACTAACTTAAAACTCATCTTTGCTGATGCTAAACTGCTAAACACATTTAAAAACATTAGCAGACTAACGCTAAACTGCTAACCACTTAGACGTCAAGTGCTGTCGTCTCCTTCCAGTTGAAGCTGCGTCGTCCAATCGTGTCTTGTCACGTGTACGCGTAGTAAGCTAATAGCGTGTAGCGGGCTCTTTGAGACACGACCACAACAGACAGGAACAAGTGCGTGAATTTCGTTATAGCGGGCTTAGTGTGCAAAACCTCATTTAGCGTAAGCTAATTCTGCTAACGGTTTCCAAAGTTAGCAAAAATGCTAATCCACTAAATGAAAAAAAAAAAAGTTCTGCCATTCATTAACTGTTAGTGGATTAGCAGAACTGCGTCCGCCTGTGTAATAAATCATTGTTTTGCTCTGACTTCAGGTTTAGAATTGACTAAAAAGTACACAAAAAAAGAAAATCATCATAAAGTTTGTGTATATTGTTCAGCTATTTTGCTTTAAGTACAGGTTGGTAAAAAATAAAAACTTCTAGAATCACCTTTTTTCTCTCTCATTGCCCCTTTTATCCATCTGTCTTTCAGCTGGAGGCGGAGCTAGCAACGGGTGAGAGGGAGGGGGCGGAGCTCCAGGAGTACGCCAACCAAGTCCTGCAGCAGATCGCTGACCGATGCCCTGACATTTTGGAACAAGTGGTCAACGCTTTGGAGGACAGCTGCTGACCGGACGCACACACATCAGAAATCTGCTTGGTGCCACAAGCCTCCTCCGAGAGAATCAGTGTTACGTCCTAATTTTGGCGGAAAGTGGGTCAGAAGGAGTAAAAAACGTCAGTATTTGTGGAGTTGAAAGGTCAATTAAAAGTGCTTTACAGGCGTGCAGATGAGTCAGAATAGATATATTTTTCTAAGTGCTCTGCATCTCGGCTGCACCGGCCGTCTCTCCCACTTCAGCCACCATGTCGCTCTGAGGACTTGCACGTTGTTGCCACATTTTTATTTGATTAGTTCACTGTGTGGTGGTCTCAGCTGCCTTTGGCTCGTTACATCATTTGCTGCTATCGTTTTAACTTTTAGTCCATTTTTTTTTTTCCCATTTCTTCTTTTCTTTCCTCTTCAAGCGTCTAATAAACGTGTTTCTGTTCGCTTTCACCTCCAGATAGTTGTCGTGAAAGAGAAATGGTTCGTTAAAAGAAACGGCTTTCATCAGGGAGACATGACGCTTTAACCCAGCGGTTTATTTTATTATTATTATTATTATTAAGAAAAGGCAAAATCTCGCATCAAACATTTATTAAAATGCATTTGTGTACTATTGAAGGTTTTGTTAGTTTGGTTACGGTGCCCTAACTGAACTGAGTTCAGATAATCCCGCTCCAGACCGTGTACTTGAAGTAAACGTGGTTAAAACCGAACTCCCCTTTCTCTGAAATATCGTTTGTTTTTGTTTTTTTGTTTTTTTTTTTGTTTTTTTTTTTTTTGGAGGGAGAGAATATAGAATAAATGTTATATATTTGTTCTTGTCCTACAACAAAAAGTGTCAATCCTTTTCTTTCTTTTTGTTTTTGTTGCTGCCGATTGTGTGGACGTTTTGTTACATTTAAGTTTGGCGTCCATCAGGAATGTGTTCTCGTGTTCTTGGTTTCAGTGGATCTCCCACTCTAATTGGACGTTCAAACCTAATTTTATAGTTGAAAAAAAATTCTACTTCTGGCCCCTGAGCTTTTTTGTTTTTGTTCTTCCACAAATCAAAACCAAAATGACGGCTTTGATTTTGCGTGCAGTCGCTCCAAACGAAAGATTTAATGTTCCCACAGAGTTTATGCAAGCTCTGAAAGACGGTGGGTGTTTTATTTTAGGAAGAAACCCTGTCAGGTTGGCGCTTGTGTTGTAAATCCAGTTTCCTGTTGTCTGTTTTGTACAGATGCCGTTTGTCGCTGACAGTGAAAATGACTGAGACTCACTTTGACCTTGGATTAAAAATTTGAATGAGAGTATGGAATAAAATATGCATTTATCTTTAGTTTGTTTGGTCTTTCTTCATCTCGTGTGGTTTCCCCTATGGAGCACCTCAGTTTGGACATGCTGGAGCCATTTATTTGACGTTTGATGGAGCCAAAATAAGAAAAGTATTTTACAAGAATACGTTTTTAAATAAACAATGAACCAAAAAATGGTCAGAAAATACAAATTCAGGTTTCTCTGTTCTCTATTTCCTCCCACATGCAGACTTTCAGGTGCCTGTCATATTATCCTGGGTGGGTTTTTTTTTTCTCTTCCCAGAATAAAGTCGTAACTCCTCGTGTTCGTCCTGGTTCAGTTCAGCGCTCTCCCTCTGCAGCGCAGGTTTGAATACAAGACAGAAGAGGCGCTTTACAAATGGGCGCCTACTTTCTTAAGGAAATAATCTGATTATTAGAAGTGGAAAAGTTATGAGCAATAACTATCTTACCTGTTACAGATGACTCTTTGAACTGCTTGTTAGATGTTTAGCTCTGACCAGATTAGCAGGCTAATGGCTAATCTGGAGCCAGGAGGCGTTAGCTTGTCCGTCAGGTCAAAATTAAACCACAAGCTATCCGCAGCAGGTAAGATATTAACTGTTTGTAATCTTTCTGGGCTATCAGTAGAAGTTAATCAGACTTATCCAGTTTGACTGACTTGTCTGGTCCTGGTCCACGGCGGGACCATCGGGTCAACGTAACGTTTTTCACCCAGCGCTCCTGGCGACAGCGTTCACCGCCACACATGGCAACACTTTGTGTCTGCGAGCGCTCCCGTCCAGTTCTGTTTTCTCCATCTACTGTCTTAATAAAAACCAGCAGACAGGAGGAGGAGGAAGAGACACGGCCGCCCGACTCCCTGATTTATGTGATGGAGCGGCAGATCGAGAAGTGGAGACACGCCGAGCGCCCGACCATCATTTCATCATCTCGTCTCTGCTGAAGCTCTTCCACGCCGCTGATCGTATAGTTTAAACTTTGCCTCGCACTTTGTCATAAATCTGAGAAGAACTTCGAGCGAGGCGCTCGTCTTCCATTTTGACGGAAGATTTACGGCGACTTTTAAACGAGCTGGACACCAAGTCCTGCGCAACATCCATGCAGGGACTCACATCTGCCCCTTTTTTAGGCTTACAGTTAAATTTTTAGTTGTAAATATTTAATATATGACAATGTCGGAATAATTAGCTGGTTAACAGTCATGCACAGCAGGAGAAAGGTTTTTATTGAAGCAGCAGCTCACAATGCATTTAAAAGGAAATATTTAGTTTAAAAGCTGAGAATTGTTGTGGTATATTCTAGCAGTTACATATAAAACATTTATTTTCATATACTGTATTTTTCGGACTATAAGGTGCACTTAAAATCTTATAATTTTCTCAAAAATCTAAAGGAAGCCTTATGTATTAAATCTGGTTGTGCTGGCCTTGAACCGATTTTATGTGGAACACGGCGCTCAAACATCTTTCATAATGTTTTAGATTCGCTTAATGCGCCTTATAATCTGAAAAATACGGCATATTTTTTTGTCAGATGTGCTTGTTTCAGTTTTTTTTTTTTTTTTAAGTTGCAAAAATTGGTAGTTGTTGCAACTATTTACAGGGAATTTTTGTTTAAAAAGTGAAGAAACTGGTAAATTGCTGTTATACGTTTAGCCAAAAAACGATCAAATTGACAGAAAACGTATTGTGGTCGTATGTTTTTATTAACAGTTTTGACCATGTTCTAAAATAAACAGAGTAGTTCAGTGCTACATTTCTTGTTGATTTTGAACCTCGAAGCTTGATTTGAACAATTTAACTTCTTCCACTGCTCTGATCTCTGCAATACAATTGATTAGATATTCCACTTTATTGATAATAGAAGTTATTTCTTTCTAACCTACAGAGTTGTGAATGCTAAGTCATTTGAAGTACACTCCAAACAACATGTAAACAACATTAAGAGATATTTCCTCTCCAGTTACATTAAATATTTCAGACCAGTATCTCCTCATGGAAGGACCACTCCCATTTTTTAGCAAATATTTTTGCAAGCCCGGCTTTAATATGATGAGCTCAATGCATGATGCAAAAGTATGATGGGATTCTCTCTGTTATAAATGTAAAGAAAGCTGAAGAGGTTATGTGCTGATAATGTCTGTGTTGGACACCTGTGCTTCAACAGAGATCATATTTCCAGTGTTTGTTGTGAAACTGCTCAAGTTTTATCCAAACCTGGTCATAGCAGCCTGCCGGTTCAATTAAAACCTAAAATGGATCATAAAGACGCCGTAAGAAGACAGATCCGTGTGTTTCTGCGCGTGATGGACGTTCACGGAGGAGAATCAAGGTTTGATTGACTGCAGAGGAAGCTGCGAGGCCTTACTCTGGATTAGAGAAGACGTGGTTTCAATAATCCAACTGCAGCTCCACAATCCAACAGTTTCATGCTGAATGACGGCTAAATGCAGGTGTTTGGTGTCTGTTCAGCTTTTTTGCTTCTAATCCAAGTTTGTAAATAATTGAACTCTGTGGAGAAAGAGGGAAAAACCTTTAGGAGGAGCTAAAAAATGGCGTCAGTGGAGTCATGGCTGCTAAAATAAGCTGAGTCCAAACATCCTCGGGCACTGGTGACATTTTCCTCTTCTGTCGCTCCAACTCTGTCACTTTCTTTCCTTTAAATTAAGAAGAGACGCAGTGAAGGTTTCACCTTTAAACCCTCATCTGTCAGGGTTCATGGAGCCAAACTTTACGTTCAAGTCCAACAAACAGATATTTTAACTCATTTTTATTTCTTTTATTGCAGTTTATTGTCCAGTTTAGATCATTTGTGTGTATTTAAGCCCCGTTTTTATTATTTTTATCGTTTTTAATCACATTTTTTAACTTTAAGTATATTTTTTGTGTAATTTGCATCTTATTCTGAATGTTTTGTGCTTCTGTGCACAAGCTGACCTTATTTTTTTTGTCATATAACTGTTCTGCTCGTGTTTTCTTTTCCCTTTTTTCCCCATCACATTCTTCATAATCGTATTAAATTAAATTTTTTTTCTGCTGTTTCAAGTCTTTTGATTTGAGGATCTTTGATTTTGTGCACATTTTTTTTTTTGTGTGTCTCCCATTAAAAGTTTTGCTTTCTACGTTCTGGAGAGATATTTTGCTAACAGACATCATCCTCCGCCTCCACTTTTTGGAGTGGGGCGTTAAAACAAATCATTTAGAGTCGACATGAAGGTAAACATAAACAAATAAAAACAAAAATGTGATTTCTGTGCATGTTTGTGAGCAACAGCCTAATCAGCTCCAGGTGCGCAGCGTCTCTCAGGTGGCTTCAATTAAGATAATTAACACAATCTGTCACTCTTATTTATTGATTTATTTATGAGCCCACCCCCCAGTTGGAGCAGAGGACAGTGGTTCGGGTCTGTGTCCACTCCCTCTGAGAGACTCGAACCCTCCTCCTCTCCTGCTGCTCCGTGCGTAAAGAGTTTGGAAACTTTGGGATGCGCGTGAAGAAGTCTCTCTCTCTCTCTCTCTTCCTGCCACTTGTTGCTGAGCGTCTCCCACGGACTCACTGGTTCATTAAAGTCCCGGGGCTGTGACAGATCCACGCCAGCTGCCGGACACACACACAGACACCTCTGAGGACAAACCCCGAGCCCAAGGAAGAAATGACACTTGGAGGAGGTTGCGCTGGTCTCGTGAAGTGAACCCAAACTGGGTTTCTCCGACTCTAAAAAGAGACAAGGCAACAAGAAGAAGCTGTTTTGTGTGTTGAGGAGCCTCTCGGATGCTTTTCTTGGAGAACTGAGCAGAACTTTTACTCAGGCGCGTCCAGACAGGTAGGAACTGCTGAACTTCTCATTTTTCAGACGAGTCCAGGGGCGGATTTAGTCTCTCTGGGGGCCGGGGCAAAGCTCACTCATGGGGGCTACCACTTGCAGTTTTTGTCTTTTTATTTGAAGCAATACATTTTTTTTTTCTGATACTGAGTACTAATACCAAGTAGTAAATGAGTTAGTACTTAAACACTGCACAAGTACTTTAGAAAAACATTTATTTTATTAGGAACACGACACATTCTGCTGTCTTATCCTGTGTTATCCTAAAGATCCTCTAAACCACATTGTGTTTTGTCCTGTTTATGAAAATGTGATGTCCCCAAGCAGAAAAGCGGTGATTTTATAAGTACAAGTACTTAAAGCTTTGGGCACCACTAAATTTTAAGTGCTCGTTCATTCACTTCCTGTTTTAATACCAGACTTTTTTTTTTTTTTTTTTTTTTTAAGATGTAATGTTCAGCTGGTTGTTAAAAGAATAGGAAGATCATAGCTGGAAATGTTTAAAGTCTGTGGTGTATAGTTGACTGCATGATGGTGAAAGATGGTGTGATTTTTAAAAAAAGGAGAAAGTTAAATTATTTTTATTTTCTTTAATCTAACTGGGGGACTTGGATTTTGTTTGTGACATAAAGTATACCTCACCACGTTTTGACTTTCACTCCGGCCTGGTTCACAAAGTTTTACTGCAACAGTTTTTGTTGCCGTTTCTTAAAATGTCATTGTGCACAGCACAGTATCTAGAGATCTCTTTGTCCACCAGCTGCAAAAAAAAAAAAAAACTGTTCAAGATGCTGTAGTAACTGTCCAAACTGTACGTGGCGCAGTAATGCTGCCACTCAAACAGGAAACGAGGCGTGTGGCGTGCTCGTAAAGCTCAAAGACCAGGACACATTTGGGTGGTGGTTTCGATTTTTTTATTTATTTTTATTTTTTTATTTTTTTATTTTTATTTTTATTTTTGTGGGGTGGGGGGTTGGGGGGGGGCGTGTGTTAAAAATGTTTCTGGGCTCCCACAAAGCTGTTTTTGTCTAAATGTAAGATTTCAACTTTATTGTTTTTATCCATTCACAAAAACATTGACGGCTCCTTTAAATTAATGGAAGTTAAATTACTTTTAAATGCACTTCAGTATGGCAGGCTGTTGTAACACATAATTAAACCATTCATAATTATTTTAACACTACCATACTAAATTACTTCTAGTCCCACTACTATACACATTTTTATCTATTTAAACATCAGACTATACCTATAAAAAAGATACACACCTAAAACCTTGTTTAACTACGGTAATTACTTTTTAAATAATTTTTATTAGACGTCTTTGGGCCCCAGATAGTTGACTGTGTCTAAATATTTTTCTATGCCACCATGAAACTTGGACAATAATGCAATTGAGTGGGTTTCTGTTGGCAAAATATTTCATGAATTTTATGGATTTTAATAAAATTCCCAGAATGCACTCATTGAATGAACATTTAAATGATTAATATGAGCAGAGCTGATTAAAAAAAAAAACTGGATATTACTTTAAAACTTAGTGTAGTAGTAGCTGGAAGTCATCCCCAAGATATATTTTGAGCGCTAACGTACAAAAGACTTTTGTTTTTATAGCTTTTAAATGAAGGTGATGCTGATTTAAGGCATTTTTTTAAACATCTTTATATTGTGGACACATTTCCAACCTAACGAGCATCAGTTTGCAGGAATGAATCTGTACCGTATTTTTCAGAATATAAGGCGAATTTAGCTAAACGAGTTCATTTTGACAGATTTCTGAGTGCCACATAAAATCGGTTCGAGGTCAGTAAGCACAACCAGAATTAATACATAAGGTGCACTGTAGATTTTTGAGAAAATTGAAAGGATTTTAAGCGCGCCTTATAGTCTGGAAAATACGGTAATTTGGCTCATCGTTCTCCTGAAAGTTCAACAAGTTTAAACTCTGCCCGCCTTTGGATTTAAATGTGTCTAAAATTAGTCAAGGTGTTTTGGATTTAAACTTTGTTTCCGCTGTCACAAGCTTTTTGCTGCACGAACTCGTTCCATATGACTCTGGCTGCAGCCTTTCTGTCTCGGTGTGTGTGTGTGCGCGTGTGTGTGCCAACCTCATGGGTCCAAATGAAGGCAGCCCTCTTGCTTTGCGGTGGAGACCAGGACTATTTTGGTCAAAAAGTTGCACAAATGTTTCTCAGAGTGCAGAGAAATAACTCTGCCTTCATCTGGGCCAGAGGCCTTTTGAAATCCAACTCTGACTGCAGCTCAGAAGGAAAACCTGGACCTGGTTCACGGTTCTGACAGCCGTCATAAAACATAACGGTGTGACACAAGAGGAGGACGCTCAGTCTGTGTGAGGTTGTAGAGAACAAGTGATGATGACGTGTTAATTTATCGTCCTGTGTGTGTATTTTTATTATTTCTGTGTCAGCGGCAGGTCCAACGTTTGACAATGTCCAGAGGCGCTGGACCTGCTCAGAGCGTTTAGTCACAAACTACAGAGCAGTGAAAACATTTGGCTGCTTCTGATGATTAATGTACAAATGATTGTAAAGGGGAAAATAACGTTAAAAAGAGAGCACAGAAATTCATCTAACGATGTTTGAAATGTGGCTTTCTGTTTGTCTCGCTGAAACGAAAAGCGTTTTCTCATCGAACATTTGTGTCTAAATGTTCTGGAAAAATTAGGCAAATGTTTTTAAAATTCACAACAAAAAACTGACAAAGGAGCTCTGGTGTAATGATGATCACTGGGTGTAGGACCCAGTGAGTCAGTACACCAACGTGCCAGGAAGAAATAGAAATACAAACATGTACCGTACTTTCTGCCGTATAAGTCGCATCAGTCTAATAAAGTGGAAAAAACATAAATCTGTTGCTTTTCCATACAAGTCGCATCTATTATGCATCACTGCTGACCCCCCCGAAACGTCAGTCAATGTTGTGCCACAAATCAATTGGCGGCAGTCGGGAGTGTGCAAGGGAGGACTTTAACAAGATTAACACTTAAAAACAATTATTTGTTTGTTCGACATTATGGTAAAGGTGTGTCTCAGTTGAACTTTTTCTTAATAAATGCACTTTTTAACGGTCAAATCAGCTGAATTTCAACGCGCCGCCCACGTGAAATGCAGCTGATTTGATGTTTGCTTCCGGAGTTCTGGAGCGAGAAAAAGGTGGTTTGGTATGGCAAGCAAAGTGTCTCATTAATAGCACTTTTACCTATTAATGAGACACTTGGCTTGCCATATTACTCAATGGCTCTCTAGTGGCTGAAAATGGTAGTGTTCAATATTTTCCATGTCAGAATGAATGAAATTGTCAGATCTCGGCCAAAAATTTGGATATAAATATGGGGAAAAATGCATATTAGTCACGTCGATGTATAAGTCACAGGACTTGCAAATTTATGCAAGAAACTGCAACTTGTACCGTGAAAAATATGGTCGTCTTGGATTAAGAGAAGACACTGATGGAGTGAGTGCAGATTGATGACAGAATAAAAAGATTCTTTATGTGACAACGTTTATCGCAGTTGTGCAAAGAACAGAACATTTCAAAAGTTCATGGATGGAAAGATGAGAGATGCAAAAATCACAATTTAAGGTTTGTAAAAGGATTTTAAAAAAATTATCTGCAAACAAATTAATCTTGTATATTTAGAACGAACTCAATTTACCAAATACAACCAGAAGTGTCAGTTATTAAAAGAAACAAAACGACTGAAGAGTCAAATCAGATGCCAAATAATAAGTGTCACAAAATTATTTGTATGAATAAAACTGCCAGTTTATAAAAATAAGACATTTTCTAGAACGGTGTGACCTAAAGTGATCAGAATAAATCATTTCATTTAAAAATAGGTGTGAGAAGACGTAAAGTGAGACTTAAAAATTTTAAAAGCTAGTAAAGTGAAATGAAAGAACAACATATCAGGGGAATTTAAAGGTTTATTATCGCTGCTAATGTTGAAATGTGTGTGTGTGAGGTCAGAGTTGTTTGTCTCTGAGAGGAGCCTGCAGGCACCTGACGCCTCCAAGTCCTAGATGAGCATTATAAAATACTTCCTGCACGCTGTCCGGTGCAGATCTTCTCTTGTCTTCATGTGTGGCTCTTTTTACTGAAAGGATATTTTTAATCAACGCAACATGTTAAAGATACAAAAATGATGTAAAATAATCAGAATATGTAGCAACTTTACAGCTGGACAAACTATAAACACCAAATGTGTCTTGGTGAGGGACATTCTGTCCACATTGCATCCAGTCTGGACTCTTTGTTTCCTAATGTGTCAACAAAGAGTCAGTTTGTAGGAGAGCGTTTCAGTCCCTTTCACATTAAGAGCATTACGTTCCAGTTTTATGATGACCTTTGACCTAAGTCTCTCACATGTCAGCTAACCTGCGGTGAACACAGTTTTCAACCCACTTTGCTTAAAGTTGTCGGCAGCAGGTTTGGTGAAGTCGTGCGGGATTGTTGAAGCGTAACGTCTCGGCCTCGTGCTTCTCATGGTTTTAAACTCTTCATCCATTCTGGGCTGATAAACCCTGGAGAGGAGAGGAAGAGTGTGCAGATGGTAACGTTAGATGTGTAGATGGAGGTGGTGAAATGTGCTGCTGTCAACGAGTCGGCCATTAGAGACAGAATCTGACCTCCTGCCTCCAAGCCGCTCTTCACTCTCTCCCGTGTGTTCTTGTCGTTTTGGATTCCCACTTTTCATCAGATATCTTTTTGTCTCATGGTGGTCTTACTTTGAAAAAGACTTCAAGTGTTTGGAGTCGCATCTTTCTGAAGCTTCAGGCTCAGATGTTTCAAAATGTTTGTCTCCAGTGTGGACGTTAATGTAGATGGAAACGAGTTCTTGATGTTCAGGTGTCTGTGGTTTAGATGTTTTTTTCTTTTTATAAAAAAAAGTACCCACAACCAAAATGTGAAGGCGTTGCAATAATGTCAGAATGTGTTTGACTGTTAGCAAAATATCTCATGAACCACAGGATAAATTTGACTGAAACCTGCAGACGTTAATGTATTAACTGAATAACCTTTGGATTTGACCCAAACCAAGATGGCCACCATAATTAATCAACCTTAGCCTCCACAGAAATGGCTGTTTTATTAAACTCAAATTTGACCTGGTAGTTACTGAGTCATTGAAACACACCTGAATGTGACGGTTTGACCAAAATTCATTCCTCATACGATTTGTCTTTGTCTAAAACTCCTTCGTGAAGGGCGGCGGGTGATATGCATTCCCTCAATGTGGTGTCTTTGTGTTAAAGTATGATGTGAACATGTGTGTTCAAGGCAACTTGAGGTGCTGATGAGCAGGTCTGAGACCAGGATGATGGTCTGTGTGACGAGGAAAGCCTCTTTAGATGAAGAGCCAGCATTTAAAATGCTGAGATCCACTCTAGGGATTCCCTCTCAGTTTAATTTGTCCCAGCAGAGCTCTTTATGCTCTGAAGATGACTTGCACATTGTTGATAAAACAGGCCTGATATTTTTAATGCCATGGTGTTATCAAACTTAATAGCTCATATTGGAGTTCATTTCATAGCACAATATCTTCAAATGCGGCAAAAAAGATTTTAAAATACCATTCTTTGTTCTAGAATATTCAGTTAAGTCAATATTAATCAGTTTTTATGTGCAATGTAAATAATCTTAACAGTAAAAAGATAATTTTAGTTTAACGCTTGACTTCATGGCCACAAACAATATAGGTGATGAATGAACTGTAAAAGAATTAGAAAGATCCTCTGTTAGCAAAAAAAAAAAAAAAAAAAAAAAAAACAACTCATGAACCACTGTGTGGATTTTAATGAAACGTTCAGAATTAAATTATTGATGAAACTCTGGCAACCTGTGGGAGTTCAACGCAAGATAGCTGGCACAGCTAATAAAACTTAACTATCATGGCTTTAACAAACAAATGTGCAGCTAAAGTTTCACATGGAAGCAGCTGATAGCCATCCTCGACCAATACTTGGCACCCTTAACACAAACTCATTCAAAAATGTCAAACCGCTTTAAGTACGTCCTTTGATCATGAGAAAATCTCAGTTTAAAGCTCCACTGTGAAGAGCAGCGGGTGATATGCATTACTCTAACAGATGTTGGGCATTTTTAATTTTCTGATGGAATTTAATTTGGACGCATGTTGAATAGATGATCTCAAACTATAACAAGCCAGGTGATGAAAGATTACATTTTGGGGGCTCGTCCGGGATTTGTTTTATGCTAATTAGATAATTTTGCGTAAATATTTTTTTTCTTGTTTCACTGATCACGTTACAATGAAAACTACATTATTTAGCAGCTAAAACACACACTGGATGAGTTGTTCACTCTTCAAGCTACAGCACCATTTGACCTCTCAAAATTTTTCAAACTGGGGCTTAAACTCGCAACGCAGATTAAAGAATCATCTGTACACAAACTGAGCTACTGGGCTGGACCAAGACTAGGCGAGGAAGTCCGACTTTCATCGTACCCTCACCCAAAAAAGATGGCAGTTTGTAATTTTCGTTTAAGGAATTTATTCAAAATGTTAAATTATTGCATGAGAATCTTGCGTATTGCTGATTTTACTCCTTGACATCATACCCAATCTATATCTCAAGACCTTCAAGACCTCCCCTTCAAGGGTTGTTCCAGTTTAATTCAGAACCAGAAAATAAAGCAGTTTTTATTAGAGGCAGTTCACTGATGCTGAACCGTGTTTGGTAAAGGAGGTATCCGATGGTAACTGCCTATTTCAAAGCCATGCAGATGTTTCTAACAGGATAATACATGCTGGTGTGTGCGTGCATGTGAACTGAAGTCGTGGTTATACTGGTGAAGTGTATACAGTTCTGCATGACTCTGTATTCTCAAAGTCTGACCACTAAGTTAGTCACTGGCCTGACTCGTGTGAGTGTGGCAGACACCAGCTGGATGTCCTACTGATGGTAAAAGCAGTTTATTGGACACTTTACAGCCCCTGAAAGTGTTTTTATAAATCCGGCAGCTGGTTAAGAAGGGACTGAGCTCTGCTGTGTCCCCAAATGCAGGGAGAACGCTGCTCCTGACGGGTACATTTTCATGCACCCTCGCGGGGCCAAGCGTCCACGGCTGAGAGACTTTGTGGAATTCTAAGAGTGTGACAGCAAATACTCAGCCAAGTTACAGTAAATCTACTGTTTGAATGGCGCAAACGCTCCTTCCTTTTGGGTTTCCTCCAAACGGCCTCGATCCGGCTCTGATGAAACTCTCAGCAGCTCACCTGCAGTGGGCTTTCAAACCAGACTGCGTCATCCGTTAGTGTTGAACTGGACCAAACCAGTAGTCTGCAAGCTGCGGTTCTGGGGCCGCAGCCCTTTGGTCCCTCAGCAGTGTCTCTGACTTGGACTAGAATTATCATTTTTTGGACTGTAAGGTGCACTGGATTATAAGGCGCATTAAATAAGTTCATTTTTATCAATTTTTTTTTTGAGTGCCATATACTGCATAAAATCTGTTCGAGGTCAGTAAGCACAACCAGAATTAATACATAAGGCACACGGGATTATAAGACCCACTACCGATTTTTGAGAACATTAAAGGATTTTAAGTGCACCTTATAGTTTGAACAATACGGCAACGTGGAAATGAAATCAATTTAAATTTATAATTATAAGAAAACAGTAAAAATACACACAAATCATTCTGATAACTCCAAGAATTAACATATTGCATCTTGATTTAAAAACATCAGTAAATACGAAATATAAATCGACAAATTCCACTGTTTTACCAGTAAAGTTACAGATTTTCCAACAGTTTACCATTAAATCAGTGCACAGCAAGTTGGCATAAAATGTTGGCTTTACTATAAAATTAATTCATTGACACTTTGTAAAATGTTACAGTAAATATATAATGCTCTCTGTGAACAAACTGGGCTACTTTAAAATTAATACAGTAAATACATCTTAAAGGTAATTGTTTAGTTTTATACTGTTAGAGTAGTTATATTACTGTTTTGCAGTGCTGATACTGTAAATAGATTTTTACAATAATTTACTGTGTAATGGAAAACGGCAGCTACTCAAATGTTGCCAGTAATGTATGTTTTAGTGCACAGTTTGTAAATAATGTACTTTAACTGTAAATAAATAAATTATTTTACGATGTGAACAATTAAAATAAGAAAAATTTAAGGTTAATGAACGCTGCCTTTTTATATCATTCACAATTAAATATCCAACTTGTATTGCACTCAAATAAATGCCTGAATTAGCATTTGGAGTTACGTCAGTTCAAGATGGCACAAACCTCAAATGAGCTGCAGCTTGACCAGTTTCACAGATACTGAGCAGGTGTGATCCCAGAACATTCTCTTAAGCAATCACGTAATCTTTTGTTCAAATTTTTTTTCATTTAAATCAATCCTCAGTCTGTTAGCAAAATATCTCCATGATGCAACACTGTTGGTTTGAAACTCTGACGTAAAAGGTGGTGTGCATTCTTCATCAGCATCTTGCTTCTGCTCAATCAGCTGATCATGATCAGCTGATTGCTGATCATGATCAGCTGATTGAGCAGCAGGGCGTGCCTGCTTCCTTCTCGTGCGCTCAGATGGACGATCACAGGGACAAATCTGCTTGATTTAGAAGAAATCAGGAAATGAATGAAGG
This sequence comes from Hypsolebias martinsi, assembly GCA_031762355.1. NCBI lineage: Eukaryota > Metazoa > Chordata > Actinopteri > Cyprinodontiformes > Rivulidae > Hypsolebias > Hypsolebias martinsi. The sequence continues at coordinate 11,094,082 of JARVGQ010000804.1, read as the reverse complement.
AAAGAAGTGGAGGAGTGATGGAGAGACGTTCAGATGAGAGGAAACGCTGCCTCCTACTGGTCAGTGTGTGCTACTACACGAGCTCAAAGGATGGAGAAAGTCCTGCATCTTGTTCCTCTGTTGTTACCTCATGTGTGGGCTTTATACTCTGCCACATTATTAGTTCTCCAGCCTGGACTCGTTTGAGTCGTATCACAGAATAAAACGTGCACGTGTTCTGGAAAGCGGAGCCGCACGTTTCAAAGGAGCACGCAGCAGAAAAAAGGGGTTTCCATCTTGTCACCAAGCTGGTTTTACTTTGTGATTTTCATCTTGTCCTTGTTGTTTTCTCTTCCTGGAGAAGTGGTCTTTATTTTTCTCTCACCTTCTGATTTGTATCTGCTCAGTGTGTGTGTGTATGTCTGTGTGTGTGTGTGTGTGTTGGAGGGTAGTTTTTAATATAATGAGATTCAGCACCCAGGTGCTCTTTCTAGATAATTACTGAGTGTTTTTCTGCAGCCAGTCTTGGAACTGCAGCAACACACAATCTGTCCACACAGGAGCAGGGAGGATCAAGTTAAAATGTATTCATACTATCTTGTTTCTTATTGCAGAATTAAAAAATATTTATTTATTTATGCTTTTCACTTTTCCTTTTCAACATTTCTCCTCCTCTCCTGTTTGAGTGCAGGAGGAGGATGAACACATCAGTCAGACGTCTGGCAGAAAAGTCACAAAGGTAGCAGGCATTAATTCACGCCCAGTCGTGCACGTTTGGACGCACATCCTCCAGTGATTTGGTTGGACTGATTTATTAGGAGCTGAGAGTGGCTGCAGAGTGGACAGAGAGGAGCAGGGCTTTGTCATTAGTTTAAAAGAAAAAGACTCTTTGCCAGATGAGCTTTTTAGATAACGAGACTTGCTTTTTTTATTTATTTATTTATATTTTACCTTCTGTGTGCAGGTTTTATGACTCTGGGCTGCAGAGTGCTGAGCATTCACAGCAGGGACGGACTGCAGTTAATTAAAGAAATTGGTGCCCAGTCCTCAAATAAAGAAAACGTCTCTGTGTAATCACATATCCTTCAAAGCAACTCCAAAAAAGCACATCTTCTGGGAGCGTTATTGAATCGCCCATACCCAACATAAGCCCAGCTAATTAATTTATCTGCAGATACGATATCGTCTTATGCTTCACTAATCTTTGCACGTTGTGGTTAAAACACTTTGCACTGCACTCATCCTGAATTTACAAACACAGCATCAGAATCTGGATCGGAAAACAGACCTGTATCTGAGCCCTTTAACTCTTTAAAAGTATTTAAATAATTTCATGTGATAGAAAAACGTCTCATGCACATGTTGGTGTTTAATAGTTTCTACATCAAGACTTCTTTGAACAAGAAGTGCATGTTGAACGTGTGAAACCTTTTGGTTCAGGCTGCAGTAACAGTGGCTGCAGACAGAGGGCGCTGCATCACTGAAGCTCCTGAACAACGAGGAAAGTTGAGTTGGAAGCAGAGATGGATGATAAAAGAAGAAGGTTTAAATAAAGAGAATTTGAAGAGGAGTTCTGTTTTGGTTCCTTTGCTCAAATTTAATTCAAACATCTGACCTTCACATCATGTCTGGATGGACTGAGGCCGTCTGCTTCTCTCCAGCAGGATGCTGCCATTAGTGACCAGCAGGAAACTGTTTGCCTGTATGTCAACATCAGCTCTAATGCCACACAGAAATCTGTTTATTTACATGCAATTTGTTGTATCTGGGTTTTGTTCTTTGGTGCATTAGCATTCAATATGTCTTGTGTTTTTATAATTTACTTTTATTCTATTGTTTACTTTGTAGTTGTTGCTTCCTGTTGGAGCTCCTGTCACGTCAGGGTCTGGTTGAATCATAAACGTGGCGGTGCAAATTTAAATATCTTGTTCCTCTGCAGAGCATGAAATATGTTGACTTTACAACTTTGTTACCGTATTTTCCGGCATATAAGTCGCCTTTTTTTTTTTTTCATAAGATTTGTCAGTCCTACGATTTATATAAATTTTCTATATTCATAACAATTTTTGACTGACTCTTTAAATTGCGATGAAATGCAACAGCGAGGCCTCCCGTGCATGCTCTCTTCACTCAGCTGGTGCAGGCGGAGGAACGCCGCGATGGATGGATGGATAGCGCCACGCCGCCCAGGTGAATTGAAGCCATTTGAGCCATTACATAAATGCATAATAAACACGACATATCAGTGATGATGCATAATAAATGTGACTTATACGCCGAAGCGACTTAAAAAAATTTTATTTTTTTTTTTGCTCTTTATTATGATTTTTTTTTTTTTTTTTTTTTTTACTGAGACCTATACACTGGAAAATACGGTTGTTTAAAAGCTGATTCTGAGTGGAAAATATTAAATTTTTGTTGCATTTTGTTCAAACGAAATGAAAACGTGCATTTTTATTGTTTTTATTTGTCTTTTGCCTGTTTCCTAAACCTAATCAAGGAGATTTAACATCTTGACGTGGATAAATAGACTAAAAATAAAAGCGACGTTAAACGTAAAATAATGGAAAATAAAGCAGTGTGTCAAAACATGCCGTAAAAGCCACTAACGTTTTTGTTTTGTCACTCGAGCACAAAATGTCAACTTCATGAACTAATATAATTTTTAACAAGTTTATTATATCCGCTAAGGGGTTTTTGCGTTTTTGAACAACAAAAGTTCAACTGAAGTTCAAACGGAGGTGAAAGTCTATTTTTGAGATTTGAAGTCAAGTTTTGTCATTTTGATCTTGTAATAAAATAAGTTGAAGTGTGATTTGTTCACACATGATAAATATAAATAAATCAGTGGTGAATTGACTGAGGTCATCTTTACAATGATAAACTGACGGGCTGTGTGGTCACAGCAAAGGATGACTCATCAAAAATCTGCTCTTCCTTCATCTTTGGCTCTTTTTTTCTTCCAATCTCTTCCCCTCCTTTACCACTTGCTTCATCCCTACACCCCTTTCCCCATCACTGGATACAGACACGTACCCCTCCAGCTTCTCCTGAGCCCTGCCCAGCCCCTCTCTGGGCTCGGTGCCCGGAGAGAGCCGGGCAAGGAGCCCCAGGCAGCCCCCCCCACAGTCGCACCAGCTCCCTGCAGCCTGGAAAGAAGGAGGAGAGGATGGGCAGAGACAAAAGGAGATTAGAGGAATAGATAGATCAATAGATGGAGAGATACTGAAAAGAATGAGAGGAAGAAAGACACAAAGCAGAAGGAAAATGTGTGAAGCAGGAGGGGGGGGGGGCAGGCAGACGGCCAGTTCTCCCCCGAGAGAGAGGTCAGAGCAGCGGACACGTCTCTGGAGAGAGAGTGTGTGTGTGTGTGTGTGTGTGTGTGTGTGTGTGTGTGTGTGTGATGGAGGCAAGAGATGGAGAAAGGAGGAGAGAAGAATTTAGAGGAGGCGAGCAGTGGAGCGCAGAGGGGAAGAGTGGGGGATCAGATGCATGGAGAATGTAAAAAATGTGACCTTGGACAATCTACAGCTCATGTTCATGACTGTAAACTGGTTTATCTTCTTCTTCAGTGTAAACTCTGTAAAACCAAAAACTGAAGCAGGTTCTGGAGTCTCATCCGACTCGTGACATCAACTGTTTCTGCTCCACCAGAAATGGCATTGAAAACCAGCAATAAACCAATAACCGGCATGAAAACATATCTGTGTTTTTGATTTAAATATAATTTCAAAGATTTCAGTTTTTGCAAAAACCTGTTATTTCCACATATTCTTGTGGTTTATTTTAAATTTTATTTCCAGTAAGAATCTCACCGGGCTGTGGCCGAAGGGCTTGTTGAACTGAGAGAAAATGCATAAACTCTTAGCAAAGTTTGGCCCTAAAATGTGCACGTGTCACCAAAACCATCTGGTTCAATTCCAAAAAACTAAACTGAGAGGTTTAAAGAAGTTCCAGCTGCACACGATGACCAAACAAATCTCTTTGCAAAAAGTTTTCAAAAGATGAGAGCAAGCTCCTGCGCAGAACCTTCATAAAGGTTTGGAGACGTTTTGAAAATTCGTCAGATTAAACCACACGTTCTCGATCCGAAAGAATTTGTAATCCGAATGAAACGGGTGGTGCATGCCGATTCATAATCCGATCGGTGCACACGTAAACATTTAATCTGATCATTTTATTCCGATCGTGAAAAACTGACCTGACTGTGCATGTGCGACCTATGTCATTTCCGTGTGGCTAATGCTAATAATATTGGCATGTTGGGGAAGCAAAACTGATCGGTGAGTAGGCTTGTCACAATAACAAATTTTGCTGGACGATTGTCTCGAACTATTGCGACAAACGATAATATTGTTTGAAATTTAACAATAATTAGTAATTATTGTTAAATTTAAGAAGAAATGTTTGATTTTGTTAAGTGTAGTACCATTTTTGACCACTAGATGGCAGTATAAGACTGTTTGAACCGAAGGCTGGATAGTGAGGGAGTGAGCAGCGCGTCTTTAAGAAAAATGGGAGGGAGGCCCCTTGACGTGACATGAACTGTTTCTATTGGGTTCTCAAAATGGCGGACGTTCGGTTTGGTTTGAGCGCTTTAGCGTAGCATTTTTCACACAAAGCTTATAATTTTTAAAAAAAAAATCAACAAAAGTTTTCGGCTTATTATTGCAGAGAAAAAACAACTTTTCACACAAAGGCACGGGTTTTCACCGTGAATTTTGGAGCTTCGACAACACAGAGGTTTTTTTCCAGAGGTCGGCCTGTTAGCTTAGCTCGTAGCTTAGCTGCTTCTAACGATCCAAAAACGCGATTTTGTACGGTTAAAACAAATTTTAAAGAGAAAGGGAGGGGTCAGTGAAAAGCACCTGAGTTGATTCTTTGTCATCCACTGACTTCAGTAGAAAGAGAGAGACCCGAAGAAACGATAAAGCCAATAAATGAAAATGATGCGTTTTTAATTGATTTATTTATCGCGACAGGTCCATCGGTGAGCGACAACATTTCTACTAGAAACTTTGAAAGAGCTCAAAATGATCTGTATCACCTGTAGCTCAGTCAGGTTAAAACCAGTCGTGGGTCCATTATGGGCGCTCAGGTTTGTTTAAGTTCATCCCAGAAGTAAACTGGAAGTAGAACTTTCTTCTTCTATGGTTTTTTTAATTGAAGGAGAGTTTACCACTTTGCGCATGTCAGTACTTCTGTTCAGAACAAAGCCGTAAACGCTCCTCATGAACGGACTGTGTCTATGTAAACGATGCATTTGAATATATTCTGAAAACATTTAAATCCGGTCAAAGAATTTTGTGCATGTAAACAAACTGTTGGTAATTTGTTGCAGCTAAGTCAGGTGCTAGCTCAACGGTCGAGCGGCACCAGGGGTCTACAACCTTTTACGATCAAAAGAACCATTTTGACACCTTCGTTCACCACATTAAACCTGTTTGGAGCCGCAACAAACTGCTGCAACTGTTGTTATCAACTGGTGGTCCATGGGCCACTTTACAAGACCAGATTCTTGTAAAGAAGCGGGGAAAAAGTCATTTTTTACAATTTTATTTTAATTAAAACATCTATAAACTATTAAGACAGTTGGTCGTATAAAGAAATAAAGCATCAAGTTAAAGTGTTTTGCTCCTCGTACTCCACTGTTCACATATTTGCAAAATAAATGACAGGAAAATGTTTGAACTACTCCTTGCCCTAAAATAATTAATACATAAATAAAAATTTTAACTCGAAACCAAACCTCAAATTTCCGATGGGTCCAAGAACGTCTTCTTTTCAAAATAACTTATTTTAATGCAAACATGATTTTCTGTGCTGTTTGTAAGATCTTTTGTTTTGAAATGAGAAAATAAAGGGAAAAAAGGCGTTTAGTTATTAAAAAAATAATAAAATATACATTTTATTTGTAAAGATTTCACTTGTGAAATCATAACATCCATGTGAGATGAGCACATTATGAAAATTCAAGGGCAGGGAAGGTCATCAAGCACGAATGTGTGTCTAAAACACATCTAGAACCATAGCAGAGCGTGACCTTCATGCCACTTGCACTGTCCTTCACACACGCAAACGTAAAGCCCTGTGAAACCCCGGGGGCAAATCTGAGGCTTATGAAAGTCTCTGAGACAAGTAGAACGTGATGATTGAAGAACTGTTTGCAGCAACGACGGGTCGAGGTGTGGTAGTCTCACAGCGTGAACCAAAGAACCAGATCTCCAACTGAAAGGAGCCGTTTGTCAGGAGCTCCATCATCCAGGAGGAGCTCGGTGTAGAGCCGCGGGGCATCTGCTCAGGGTTCCTCCTGGTAATCTCCTCCTGGAGGTTTTCCAGGCACGGCCCTGGGAGGAGACCCAAAGCAAGCCCTGGAACTGGATTAAAGAATTGTTTATCCTCTCTGGCCTGGTGGTGATCTGGGATCCCCCAGGAGGAGGTGGAGTGTTGCTGAGGAGAGGCGTTCATCATGAACGAGGGACTTTCTGGAATGTGAAGTTCAATGTTGACAGAGCTGGAAAAAAGTTGTAGAAATCAGTTGTGTTGGATCCCTCAAGACGAGAAGTTTCTTTTTTCAAGCTGTTGTTTCCTCTCAACAAGTCGGTCTCCATCAATCCAAAAACATTTAGGTCTTCACCTACAACTAAAAAAACGAATATTGGCGTTTATCATTTTCTTACACTAATTCTACTCTGTGCATTTGTATGATCTGTTTTATACTTGTGTGTATGTGCGGGCTCAAATTCCTATCACTTGCTCTTGTGTGTGTGTGCGTGTGCACGTGTGCGTACCCAAGTGAGATCCGGCAAGCATGACGGAGAATGACAGCTTGATTTATGGCAAGGCTATAAGTAGAGTGTGTGTGTGTTTGTGTGAGGGGGTGAGAGTGAGGAAACACCCAAAGGAGAGAGAAGGAAAAGGGGAGGATGGAAAGGAAGGACTGTGTACAGAAGGAGGGAAGGATGAGGACATGAGAAAAGACAACACGAAGCAGAAGTGGAGAAGACGGAGACGACCTGATGAAGAGTGGACTGACTGAGACTGAGAGACCAGCACAGATTTGTTTACCGTATTGTTCGGACTATAAGGCGCCCCTTAAAATCCTTTCATTTTCTCAGTAATCAACAGTGAGCCTTATAATCTGTCAATGTTTTAGTTTTGCTCAATGCGCCTTATGGTCCGAAAAATGTGGTATTTGAATTTTGCAAATCTGACTATGGGAAGAAATTATTTTATTTACAGAAAACATCTGCTTTGGTTTTCATATTGTAATGCAATGACATGGTGAGGGGACTTTGTCATCTGCAGATTAATAATAACGTTAGTAGTTTTTAGGAAGTACAGTTTGATTTTACCTGAAATCAATACTCTAAAAAGTGTGTAAAATATAACAATTGATGGGAAATCCTTTTATTAAAAATGATCTTATGTAGCACGTTAACTCGAGGCCCACTAACAGCCAGGTAACCTAATAAAACTAAAAACGGCTACACTCAGTTGAGCTAAAATTTGATGGTGCTGTAGCTTGGTCAATCACAACATCCTCTTCTGGGCAACATTGCATGAGATTGTGCAAAATATCTTCAAGGCTACAACTCTTTCAATATACCATATACTTCCCGCCGTACAAGTTACACCGCTGCATAAGTCGTATCAGTCCAAATACCTCTAAAAAAGTGTGTGGGGGGGGGGGGGGAACTAAAAACACTGTATAGCTGCATTTCTCCTGGGTGGTCCGGCGAAATGCAGCTGATTTGATGTTTGCTCCTGGAGTTCTGGAGCGAGACGAGTGTGGTTTTCTATGGCAAGCCCTATGGCAAGCCAAGTGTCTCATTAATGGCCACTTTTACCTATTAATGAGACACATGGTTTGCCACATTACTCGAGAGCCCTTTATCGCTGCAGAATGTTAGTGTTCAGTATTTTCCATGTCAAAACGAATGAAATCGTCCGATCTTTGCCAAAAATTAGTTTTATAAATACAATATGGGGAATAAAATGTATAGTATACTGTAGTCGCTTCAGTGTATAAGTTGCAAGATTTGCAAATTTATGCAAAAAGGTGCAACTTGTACTGTGAAAAATACAGTAACTTAGTTTTAAACTGTAGCGCAGTGATCCTCAGTCCTGGTCCTGGAGGACCACTTGTTCGCCTGCTCTTCAGCTGATGCCTGTTGTTCACCCGTTTCTTCAAATCCAGTGTTTTAAACAGAGAAACATCTAAAACATGAAGGATAGCGGCACTTGACCACTGCATTTGGTGTTGGGCTCTCCAAGGAAATCTTAATTTTTAAATGTATTCGAGTCTGTTGGTCTTTATAAATGGTTTGATTGACGTTGTCAGCAAGGGAAGATGAATTTACTTTCAGTCATTATGTTCAAAACAGATTATATTCAAACTGTATTACTTGGTTTGTTTGCAGAGTGAGTGTCTGTGGCTCAAACATCCCTCCTGCTGCTTCTAGAACTGATGTATTTCATCAGCTTCTTGCCAAACTGTTTACATTTATTTCTTCAGCTGCGCTCAGTTCATGGATACTGTGCCAATTTGTCAAGCTGTGTGCAGAAAACAGACGGAAGGCGTGAAACATACGAACTGATCGTGTTTGCTACAATAAGACTCGTATGTTTATTTTAAAAAAAGTTGTAGATGAAATTGAATCGGTTCAATCAAATGATTTGACCCAGGTTTTGTTTGCGAAACCACTTCATGTGATTTAATGGTGTTGAATTCTGTTGACGGCATTAAAATATTTTAAACAGATTATGCATCTTAATAGAAAAATAAAAAATTAAAAATTAAATTAAAAATTAAATAACTAATAATAATAATAATAATAATAATAATAATAATAATAATAATAAAATAATATAATAAAAAATTAAAAAATATAATAAAATAATAATAATAAAATAATATAATAAAAAATTAAAAAATATAATAAAAAAAAAATTTAACAGGAAGAGTGAAGAGCTTTGTTGACTTCTTCTGGGAGGATCAAAGATGCTGAATCTCATCAGGGGCAGCGCCAGGGGGATGCTAGGGGGTGCTAGAGCGCCCCCTGGAAAAGTCATAGCACCCTCATAGCATCCCCAAGAAAATACAGGTAACCCCCGGTGTCCGGCGTAGTTCCGTTACACGGGCCGGATACCGAAAAAGCTGGTTACCGGAACCGGCTCCCGGTGCGGCCGAAAACAAAACTAAAATCCAACATGGCGGCCGTCACGTCTTTTTAAACGCCTTATTTACAACCTAAAACACCGCCAGCATACATTTTGTA
>JARVGQ010000804.1:11053408-11066837 GCA_031762355.1 Hypsolebias martinsi | reverse complement strand
AATCTAATTCCCTGGATTGAGGTAGACCGTCCCTTTAAACTAGTTCTGAATTTGGGTTTTACAAATATCTCTGTCCCCTTAAGATTATAACAACTTTGTATTTTAACAAAATGTATTTGGATATTTAAAGGTAGTGCATTATTCTGAGCCCTATACATAACTGATAAAATATTATAATCTACTAAATCATGGCATTTCAGTAACTTCAGTTGATAAAATAATGTGCTTGAAATAGTTATTTTGTGAATTTACTTTTTTTTTTGTTAATTGTTTCAGCCTTGTGTCGACACAGAAATTGTGCTTGAGGAGCAACAAAATTATTTTTTTAAATAATTTCCAGAGTTTAAAACTCTTGAAACACTATCAGTGTTTAACTATGTTGTCATAGTGTAACCTATAACCTCATCCATGACCTAAGGGTGTCACGGACATGGCCAGAGTCTAGAGCTAACCAATATGATCAGCTGCAGGGGTGTCCAGTCCTGGTTCTGGAGAGCCACTATCCTGCATGTTTTGTCCCTGCTCCTGATTCCATGATCGAATTAGCTCTTCAGGTTCTGCAGAAGGCTTTTAATCACCCATTGATTCAAATCAAGTGTGATGGAGCAGAGAAACATCTAAAACATGCAGGACAGTGGTCCTCGAGGACCAGGATTGGATACCCCTGAGCTAATGGTGACTCTGAGCAGGACTAAAATACACCCAGAACAGGAAACAAGGTGTGGAGCAAACACAAAAACAAGAAGATACCCTCAGGTTGTAGGTTAGATTAGTTGTTTTTGCTGTCCACACAAAAACTCAAGGAGCTCTGAAACTTCTCCCAAAGCACAGTTTCCATCTGGACTCGAGGCTAAAATGATTTAAAATTTGGACAGCCCCTGTGAGCAATGTGTTTTGCTGCCATCTTAAAACAACAACAATCTAAAATATTTCATAATGGGCATACAGATGTAGTTTTAAAAAGTCCGTTTGTCTTTACATGGTTATTCAGACAGATAGTATTCCTGCAGGAAGTACCCCCAGGTTAATCCAAAAGTGCTACAGCTAGCTGCTGCTGCCACTAACCATACGATTATGTTGAGATCAACGTATTATGTTTAACTGCTCTGATGCAGTGGGGTTTAAAATAGTGTCACATTGAGTTTGTTGATTCCTACAAATATTTGGGTGGCTTGGTCCATTCACATCTCTTTTAAGCTCCATGTGGAAAACTGGGTAAAGAAACTGAAAGTTAAACTGGGTTTCTTTTTCAGAAATAGATCCTGTCTAAAGCCCTATTCGCATGGGTTATTTTTACCTGGACCAGTGTCATTTCCCCAACGTCTGCTTTTTATGTGGCGCATTCGCACGGGATAACAAAAGCCTGAGATTTAGCTGAAATTTACGGACATCTTCTGGATGTTAACGCGCCGCATTGTCACGTCTGGGCCGGTCCATATAATGTGTTTAATGTGACGTCCCGGACGGTCTCAGGCTTTGATGTGGTTTTATGAATCAGCACAAAGAAAACTAAAGAATGCACAATATAAAATTGTGTTAATCTACTTGAGGAGGAGGAGGCAGGTCCGACTGGCCGGTTTAAGAGGTTAAAAAAAAAAGCCACGTTAAACTCAGATGGTCAGCTGTCACCGGCTGTGCACATGAGCGGCTGGTGACAGCTGACCATCTGGTTGAAATGGACTGGAGACCTGTCCAGGGTGTCCCCCACCTCTCGCACAGTGATGGCTGGACATGGGCACCAGTGATCTTGCTAACTGAAAAGGACGAAGCGGGTATGGATGTCAGGTCAGCTGATCATGTGCACATCTCCACACCTGCTGTCCTCTGCAGTGAAGGAAGTAGCAGCATAAAAGCCAAAGCGAGCAGCGCGTTCATTTACTTAAACAAAAACAAAAAAACGCCTCATTACGTAGTGGACCCGGCCCAGTTCTGTCCAAATCACAGAGATGCCTGTTTCCATTGGATTCGTATTATCACAGGACCTCAGAGTTCAGCAAATACTGTATAGTAGGTAATTTGTGGGGGAATTTTCACTTTACAAATTATTGACATGGCTGATTCGCACAGGATTAACAGTACAGACAATCTCCGTACTTATTACAAATAGCATGTGGTCCCTAGGTAAAACTAATCCTGTGTGAATAGGGCTTAACTGAATGCTAGGAAACATCTTGTAAATGTGTGTAATACGATGACATTATTTACATAAACTCTCCTACAAGCACCTTACAGATGTTGAACACTGTCTATCACGGTGCACTAAGATTCATAACTGGCTGTGATTATAGTACCCACCACTGCATTCACTGGTTAACTGGACATCATTATTATATTCTCGCTGTACTTCGGTGTAATGATAATAAAGCTTATTCTGATTCTGATTAACTTCACACAGACTCTCACTGGTACAGTTTCATCTTTAAATCACTTCTTGGTCTAATGCCTTCATACATCTCCTACAGCGTGCGCTCTCAGGACATTATTACCTGCAGTGTTCCCTCAGTGAGAACTGAACTAGACAAAAGGGCCTTCTCGTACTCCGCTCCTGTTTCCTGGAATATCTTGCAAAAAGATCTGAAGCTCTTGACCTTGACCTCTCTAAGTGACTTTAAACATCTGTTAAGTTTCTGGCAAGAACCAATGCAGACATGTTCCTGTTTGTTGTTTTCTACACTGCCTTACACTGTACCTTTTTTTTGTGTGTGTTTTGTTACATTTTCTTTCAAATGTCATTTTATTTTCACTTGTTTAAAAAAAAATCTCAATTTGTACCCATCCTTTATGATTGTCTGTTATCGTCTTTGTGTTGTCTTCTGTATTTCTTAAAATCATGTCTCTCTTGTAAATCGGGTCCCAAGGCTCAATGGGATTAACCTGTTTAAGTAAAGATTGAATGAATGGCGGAAAAAAAAAAAACTACTACAAATCTTTACTGACTCCTACTAAAAAATACACTTTTGGATAATCATTCATAAAATTTGGTTAAATGTTTTCAAAGAAAAACTATGAAACTGATTTACTGGTAATAAATTATAGAAGGAAATTAGAAAATTTTAACGGAATATAAAGTGATATAATCTACAGACAAGTTGATAACTTTGTTCATGTTCCTTCAAACCTTCTATGAATCTGTTTTAGTGACTGCCAGCAGGTTGATTTTTGTTCTTTCAGTACTTCAACCACGTTTATAGCGACTGTTTCTAAAGAAAAATGTACTCATATTGCACTTTTGGTTTTGAGAATAGACGAAAAATACAAGCACAAAAAACACAAGAAGCAACAATATTTTTTTAATATTAATTCATGAAGAAATATTGAGAGATCTATAATCGCAAAAAAAAAAATCATGCTTTTTTAAAATTCTTCAAATTCTTGTAACTCGTGCGTGTCCTTTCATCTTGACAGTTTATGCCCACACATGAAAAAGTTTGGACACCCTGATCTAGAACCATAAATTCCTTTAAAGAACACTGTTCTGTACCTTCCTCTCCACAACTCAGTCCAGATCTGATTTCTGGTTCCACCAAAGAAGAACAAGTTGCCAAACTTCGCTCTGATGAAACAACTCGTCTCTTCTGAGAACATCTCCGTTTCTTTAAGTTGCTTTGGTTAAAACTCAGGAGAAATTAGCTGAAGCAAGTGCCTTTAAAATAAAGCATGACGATAGATGCAGCTTTGCCACATTGTCTTACTCTGCCTACAAAAGTCACACATTATGTTTTCTTGCCATTAAAACAATTGGTATTTAAATATCCTGCATAAATAAAGTTTAGCAGATATTTTATTCTAAGCTTTGTAGTCATTCAAAATGTTGCTATCCCGGTTTGAAGAAAGACTCCTCGCACCTTCCAGGGAAGCAAGCTTCCCGAGGTTTGAACAAGACTGGAGTTTTTCACCAATGCTCTGTTTTATGCAAACTCACAGCTTTTCCTGCCAGACAACCAGCGCGCACGAGCGAACAGCCGCTGCGTGCTGTTTGACGAGCGTGCACGTGTTTGTGTGTGCGTCTGGGGGAAAGTTTGGCCTTTTAGGAGATATAAAATGCGTGTTTTGCATGTGTGTGTTGAGGGGTGTGTCCTTGCATGTGTGTTAACAATGTACCCTTGTGTCCCCCGTGTCAAAGCCTGGCTAAATCAAGTGAACCATGCTCTGTGTGTGTGTGTTGGTGTGTGTGTCAGAGTGGATGAGCCAGGCCAGATCAATATGAAGTAATCAATAGGAGAAGACAGCGAGAAGGACCATGGGGATGAGACACACACCTGGTGTGGACACACACACACAGCTCCTCTTTGTATTCAGTTTGTTTCTGCAGCTTCTGCTCATGTCTTATTCTCACACTGCTGCTCTGTTTGCTGCTAAACCTTTTGTTTGCACACCTCACTGTTTGAAATGAACACACGTGCTGGTTTCCTGTCCTGAATGATGAACAAAAGAGGACTTGAGTCCAGCTAAACCTAACTCAGCCACATGTAGATGACAAACGTCTCTTGTTTTTTAGAAAGGCTTCAATGTGCATCAGCTAGATCTGACTAACTAGAGATTGTACAGCATTGTGCTAAGAATAATGCGGTGTGGCTTCAAATGTGTTGTAAAAAAGGGTTTGCTTTGCTTTAAATCTCAAATGTGATCTGTTAGTGCTTGGAGTATGTGTGTAAAGCTCCAATAAAAGGTTTTAACACTAACAAGAATTAAGGTAAAGACATAGATGGTGCTTGTTCTCAGAATCTTGCATTTCAAAATTAATAATTTCTATGTGTGGGTGAGAGTGACTGGTTGTTTGTCTCTATATGTGTCCCTGTGACGGATTGGAGACCTGTCCAGGGTGTCCTACGCCCCTCATACAGTGATGGCTGGGCATGGACACCAGTGACCCTTGCGACCCCCCACCAAAAAAAAGAAAAACGTGGGTAAAAGATAATGGCTGGATGGAATAAAACTGTAAAAACGACCCTGGTCTTTTCAGCGTTTTTCGTGATTACTCTGTCAGTGTCAGGTTTCAGGAATCCTCCATGGTGGGAGCCTGTGTGCATCAGGAGCCCCTGCCCTGCTGGAGTCACAGCAATGGGTCATAAATCATAATCTAAATAAAATGTTCTTATCTGCATGAAATCACAGCATCCTCAACATTCATAAGATAACACAGTCGGTTCAACAGATTACCATATTTTCCGCCGGACACGTCGCACCGCCCTATAAGTCGCATCTGTCCAAAAATGTCTAATAAAGTGGAAAAATCCATAAATACTGTATGTTGCTTCGCCGTATATGTTGCATCTGTTATGCGTCGCCGCTGATGCGTCACGTTTGTTATGTGTCACTGTTCACAACCCAGAAACGTGAGCCGGTGTTGTGCCAAAAATTGATCGGCTGCCAAATGGCGGCCGCGGGAGCGTGCAGGGGAGGACTTTAACAAGAATTTAACAAGACAAACACTTAAAAACAATGACTTGTTTGCTCAAAATTATAGTAAAGGTGTGTCTCAGTCTAACTTTTGCTTAATAAATGCACTTTGACGATCAAATCAGCTGCATTTCGAAAGCCGGTTCGCAGAACCATGAACGCGCAGAGGGCGACTCGCTGTGTGTTTCTTCAAAATTTAACAAAATAAGCACCTAAAACAATTATTTGTTAGCTCGACTTTATTGTAAAGTTGTGTTTCAGCTGAACTTTTACTTAATAAATGCACTTTAATCGTCAAATTAGCTGCATTTCACCGAGGCAGTGCTGCAAAATGAAGCTGATTTGACGGTTGCTTTAGGCAGACTTTGGCAAGCCGATTGTGTCATTAATAGCCACTGTTACCAATGAAATGATAAAATGGCATGCCTTACTACTTGAGTACCATCTAGCGGCTGAAAATGGTAGTGTTCAATATTTTCACTCAGAATGATTGAAAACGGTCATATCTCAGCCAAAAATTGGTTTATAAATATGAGAAAAATCCATAAATACGTCGTAAGGCATGCAAATTACGCAAAAAAACTGCAAGTTACAGGGTGAAAAATATGATACATGTCACAGACTTTAACATATAAAGGTCAGATGATGTAATTTATTCACAAGATTTGAACACAAATCTTGTTTCTTGTCTACTGTTGTTAAAATCAGGTCTCTTTTGTAAATGAGTCCTCGAGGCTCAATGAGACTAACCTATACTGTATAAATAAAGGTTGAATGAAAGAATGAACAAATGTTTTCATCTGTAAGTTTTTTAAAAGTTGATCATCAAATGCATGTTTTAGGAAAAAACTAAACCTACTGGCCTTTTTGAACATCTGACACAATCATATTCTGTGAAACACAATTTAATTACGGTTAACTGAAATGTTAAAGTTTTTTCCTTGAATCTGTTTGGTCTGAATACCATTATATTAAATTGTATTATTTTGATGCAAGTTGACAGATTATTTTCCCAAATGTTTCTTGAGAATTTAGCCATAAACTGTTCTAATGCAAATAGACTTATAAATCAATCAAAAATCAAATGCGGTTAATGCCTTTCGCCCAGAACGATGGCACTGAATGTGAGGAGTCACTGCGTGCTCTGAGTCTGAAGCATTTTGAGTTAAATTCACTCGACATGCAAATTGACTGTAATTCACTTACTGCCTGATAAGAGTGCTGCTCTGTCTCAGTAGAGCCTTTATATGCTGAATATTAAATAACCGTTCGACAAAGATTTCCTTATGCTGTGATTGTCCACTTCCTGGCTTAATTAAATTTAACAGGAAGTGATCGGGCCTCTTCCCAGTATCTGTCTCTTTTTCTACGAGGTCACTAAAGAGGAAACCCCATGTCAGTCAGCACGCTTTGGTTTGAGTTCTTCAGATTTTGAGGCCTGTTTTGGTTCATTCTGCTGCAATATTAATCATTTTATAGATGCATGAGGGAGGATACAGCTTATCTCTGAAAAAGAAACACTTCTTTTCTTCGATCAACATAGAAATTGGTGTGGAGGTCCAATTGAGATCATAGACAGGCTGATCTGAAAATACTTGATGAATTTTAAGTAAATCCAATGTCTGCACATTGACTGTTTTTAGCTGTATAGGTAAATTGGGTTTGGGATTATTATTATTTTTTAGGGTTCTGTTGGAAAGACTATAAACAATAATACAGTAGTCCCTCGCTACTTCGGGGTTCGATTTTCATAGACTCGCTCATTCCCGGTTTTTCAAAGTAAGAGTGGCCATGACACACAATTGGCTGACTGATGGATGAGCCACACGAGCAGCATGGATTGTTTATTTAAAATAAATTTTAAATGATTTAGCACCTGCTGCACCTTTGTGCAGCCCACAGGTGCAGGGAGAAGCTCCCTCTGCAGCCTGTCATGATCTCCTCTCTGCCACGCCCACATTTCTGCTCGTGCTGAAGCAGCTTTGTGAAGTGTTAACCCTTTGCTGTCCAGCTGCACGATCCACTTTTATCTTCCAACTTAAAATTCAAAGTACAGTATATCACATCGTAAAATCGTCATAATCACAAAATATAAAAGTCTTACAAGTTATTTTTGAACTTCTTTGTTCTGTTGTTATAGTGCAATTCATCAAGAAGCACATTTTTGCTCCATACTGCTGCTGTGTGAAGGGTTAACTCTTTGATGTCCTGCTGTACTTCTCTACAGTTAAACTTTAAATACTGTAATGTTTAATAAACAATCCATGCTGCATAGATTTTTTATTTTAAATATCACAGTGTTTAAATTAAAATTGTTTATTCACACAGAATGAAGGAGACTGGGAGTGAAACTTAAACTTGGACCACTGTATCCCTACTTCACGATTTTTCACTTATCGCAGGGGGCATGGTCCCTTAAACCCCGTGATAGACGAGGGACTACTGTACCTTACTGTAAATAGCATTTAAAAGACCTAATTTTACATAAATTTAATTCTGCCTAGATTGAAACTTATTTGGCTTGATTTTTCCTACTTGTTCTCGATGAAAGCGGACACTTTTCATGGGGACTATCTGGCCATCTGTCTATCCATGGACAAACTCACCGCCTTCGTCCTACTTCCTCTTGCATATGTATTATAATGTCATCAATATGTAGATATTTCTGTGCTGAGGGGTTCTGCAACTTTCAGACTGTATCCCATCTAGGACACAGTCTGAAATATGACTTTTTTTATACATCCTCTTCCCTCGTGTTTCTCTTTTCCTTATCTAGATGAAAAGGACAGCGCCTCCCATGAGGCTGCAGCCTTAGACACCTCCGTCTCCCCATGTCTGTTTGTGTTTTACTTGGACGGGCTGTACCAAAGGTAATTTCACTGTGCCTTGGTGCAATGACAATAAAGATGATTCTGATTCACTTAACTTAACTTACTAAGCAAACTTAGTCCGAGTGGCAGCAAGACTGCCTTGTTAAAATAACACCTCAATCTCTTCTGCAACAGGTAAGATAGTAATTGCTCGTAATATTTTCCATCCACTTTAAAGGTTTTGGACTGTCCATTTCAATAATGCAAAAGGCGAATGTTTATGTCTATTATGTAAAATGCTTAAACAACTATACAGATTTTAATGAAACTTTCAGATGGTAACCACTGGATTTCAGAAGGCTGTCACGTCCAACTGACCTAAAAAAATAAAATAAAATAAAAAAGGTTATTTTGGTGTTTGTAGCTGAGGCTGATCTTCAACAGATTGTACAAGATGTGTGGTTAATATTATGACTTTATTTGAAATCTACTTTATTATCTCATGAACCACTAGACTGATTTTAATGGGTCTTTCAGGAAATGATCATTTGTACATCTGCAAATTAACTTTTTGGAACCCAGCCCAATGCAAAATGGCTGCCACAACCAACTGACTGTAGAAAAACACAACAAAGCAATAACTCAGCCATTTCTACAGTGCGGTAATTTTGCTGTAATTTAGTGAGGGTGAGTCATTCAGAATACATACTACAAGGACATTCGTTGAATTAAATTTTTGTTTCTAAATTTAGCATCAAAATTTAGCATCAAAATTCAGCGTCGACCTTGTCAGTCAGCAAAATATCTAATGAAATAAAGGTAGATGTGGATTTAAATTAAACTTTCAGAACACAATTATTGGGTATACATATATAACTGGTTAACTTTTGGAATTAATTCAATTCTAGATGGCCACCAAAAACCGCTATACCCCATTCAAGCTTTATTTAAACAGGTTAGTCTCGTTGAGTCTCGGGGACTCGTTTACAAGAAAGACCTGTTTTTAGCAAAGAATGGTAACAACAAGATCTATTTCTGGAAAAGAATCCCAGTTTCACTTTCAGTTTATTTACCAGGTTTTTCACATAGGGCTTAAAAGAGATGTGAATCAGCCAAGATACTCAAATATTTGTAGGAATCAACAAACTCAATAGGAACACCATTCTAGGATAAAATCTAAGGAAGAACTGCTCGGACCGACTTCCTGTTGGAAAACAACATCCCTTTGGTTTTGTCAGCATTTAGGACAAGTTTGAGACAGAACAAATCTGACTGGATGATGTTGAAAGCAGATTGCAAAAGCTGGAAAACTTTAGCAACTATTTTAGCTCAACAGTAAACAACTGTGTCATCAGCATAGAAATGTAAGGATGCATCAGGGATGATCTGACTTGCATTACTTATGTAGATTGTGAAGAGAGTGGGTCCTAAGACTGAACCTTGTGGTACACCATTGTTAACAGTTCGACAACTGGAAGAAGTACAATTATCTTGAACACATTGCTTCCGATCTGAGAGATAGTTAGTGAACCAACTAATGGTGTGATCTGAGAAACCAATTTCTGAGAGCTACCAGTCAGTTTAGCAGCTATTGTTCTAAAATTTGACATGGTAGTAGCTGAGAATTATTCATAACACATAATCTGAGTATAATATCTGGCAATTTCATAAGAGATTGTGTGTAATTTTTACAAAGCTTGACCAAAATACTACAAAGTCATAATTTCTCTGAGGCTTTTCTCTGACATGGAAGGTGTTCGGGGGATTTTCATTCCTTCAAGAAATGCTAAGTTTTTTAATTCTTGTCCCTCTATCTAAATAATAATAATAATAAATGTCCTGAAATCTTTGTTCACATGGTAAAATCTGCCCTGATGCTCAGTGTTTCTTGTCAGACATCGAGCAGTGCTTCCCTTTTTACTCTTCCCCCTTTTTTTGAGATCACATGACACTTTTAAAGAAAATAAAGCGAAAGTGGAAAAACTTTCTCTTCATTGATGCTTGAATGACAAGCTCGGCTGACAGGAAGGAAGAAGCAGATGCGCAAACTTGGGTGCGTATGCATTATGTACAGATACTTTCAATCACGTGCACAGGAAGACAAGCACACACTCTGGCGTACAGCACGCCTCCCACGCTACCAAAACACCATCTCACCTGACAAATTAGAACGTGTGTGAGTCCTGTGCTTTTTGGCATCGCAGGTATCTGTCACATTTCTGTCAGGGCTGCACGAGGTTTCACACTGAGACAAAGAAAGCTAAAAAGAACAATCATGTCATCCTTCTCTCCCTCTTTCTCTCCATACTCCTCTTTCCTTTCGTTCTTCTCAGTTATTTATTTATTTTGTCGAAGGAAGCGGGAATGTGGAGCAGAAGTCAGCATCGCGAGCTGCATAATTCCCAGCCTTCGATTGTTATTGCCCAGGCGATTATGAAAAATTCAGCAAAGAAATCTGCAGTTTGAGTGTAAATGAAGCAGTCTCCAGTGGCTGCAAATAAATGATTTAGTGTTGTTTTCTCAACCAGTCCATTAGATCTAACGGTTTTGGGAATAATATGGCAAGTGCTCACGTGCTTAAATGGGCATAGATCTCTAAGGATGTTCGTGTTGGAGACACTGTTCCAGTCTGGACGTCACGCCGCCGAGTGCTCCAATGACCACTGGCACCACTGAGGCCTGGACTCTTCTCCGTTTCCTTTTTCAGCCCTTGGTATTTCTCAAGCTTCTCATGTTCCTTCTTCCTGATGTTACAGTCACTTGAGATTGTTACATCCAACACCACTGCCTTCTGTAGTGTCTACCACCTCAAGTTCTGTTTGGCTTCACCTGTTTGTCAGCATCTTAGTCCTGACATTCTCCATCACCCTTGGTGGAGCCTCCCAGTTGACTGTGGGACCTCCAGTCCATATTTAACACAGTTGGTTCTGTACACTGGTCCAACCGTCTGGTCATGGCATTCCATGTACACTTTGGCAGCCTGCATCTTGGGTCTTGTGTGGTACAGTAGACCCCTGCCTTTATTGCACTTGTGCTGCCATGATTAGTGTCTCTGTGCTGTCCTTCACTCCAGTCCTCTCTTGGCTCTGGTTGGATTTATTGATAACAATAACTTCCTCAATCTGCTGGTGGTACATGCCATGAAGGGGCTTATCTTTCTATGATGGCTCCTGTTGTTCCTCCTCTTCCACAATGGGTTTCTGCTGCGTGAGACATTCATTTAGCAATTCATTTTTGGAGACTTCATTGTACTTCAGGATCTAAGCATTATTTATATAGTCTGCCTGTCTCCTTTCTATTAGTGTGCAGTCTCAAGGAGCTGTACTTGGGATGAAACACTCTTGAAGTGTTTTCATGTCTTGAAATCAGTGGATTCTGAGTCTTCCTTTGTCCAGGCTATTGTACCAGTGGGTGTCTGACGACTTGGACTTTGTTCTAACCATTCAACTGGCCCTTCTTCTAAAAAAAAACCCATTAAAACAGAAAACAACGGGACAACTTTGCTTTCCATCTGGGCAACTTTTTCAATTCAAAACTGAAGTGTGAAGTTTCAAACTTCATTTCATGCAGTTTCTTCCTCCTTGTAGATTCTTGGTTGTGGGTCTTGGTGCAGTCAGTGTTACTGTTGTATGAATTTGATCTGAACGATCAGGGGTGCAGGGTTCAAGTCTAAACCTCTGAGCAACCTTGGTTGCATTATGTGTGAGTGACATAGAAATGATGCTATACCAGCTCGGATGCCGCTCAAATTAAGAAAGTGCATGTCAGATGTGGGAACCAGGAGATTCTGATGAGAAAATGGGCTACTGGAACGAGACATTTCAATTGATATCAGTGTGTAGAGCACAGAGAAGATAACCAACAATGTATTGCAGTCTTCTGCAATTGATTTAACCAAATCCTCAACCTGCTCACTTGTTTTTCTGTAATAATTTATTTAAACTGATTGCTAGAAAACATAATTGGTCTTAGTGCTAATAGCAATTTAACTACACATCTTCTGTTGGTATTAAACCAAGATAATGGCAACAGAAGTCAGGTGTGGAAGTGGACTCATGTCAGGGTTCTGTTAGAGAAAGCACTAATTGCAGTCTACAAAACTCCTTTTAAAGACCTCCACTGATTATTTATGGGTTGGACGTTGTCACCTCTTGCTGAAGTTTGAGTTTATTGGCTCCATGGAGAAGCAGCTCATTACTTTCAGAAGAATGCACAGGGTGTGTGTTTGCCTAAAACGTCCAGATAATTAGCTGTTATGTTGGGCAGTGTACCACGAGAGAGCCGCTCAAACAGATTTTAGCTTGAATACTTTAAAAGTGTTTGAGTTTTGTTGACTATAGTAGATGTTTTTATTCTTATGGAAGTGTTTTGTGTATGGGTGTGTGTGCTCAGATGGTATTTTAACACGACTACCCAACTTCTTGCAGCCCACAGTTAAAACGATGACTCACAAATTCCTCCCTCTGCTTGTCTTTCTCAGCAACTCCACCGTTTCCTCTCTCTCTCGTGCTCTCTTTACCACTTTTCTTGGTTTTCTGTCATTTTTCTCAGGCATAAACCCTCCCTCTTCTTTGTTCCTCTCTGTAGGTTGGATGCTGACTATAGCAGACTTCAGGACTGAGGTGCTTTTTCCTCTTCGCCCTACTCCCCCGCTTGTCTCAGCCCCTGCCAGCCTTAAAGCCTGTGAGTTGCTCCAACTTTTTGGTTGTCCGTTTGTTTTATTGACTCTGAGACCAATCTTTAAGAGTCACAACGTTAAGGCGAGTAAATTAAAGAACTAAATACTGCATTAAAAACTTGATTAAGAGGAGAATGATTTGACTGCATGAAGGTGTACATTTGATTCCACTCAGCACTGAAGGATTATGGGTATTCAAACCATGCAGAGGAACTTAATAATGCAAAATCCCTATTTTCATCCCCTATGAAGTAAATGGTGACTGGTTGAAAATCAGTGAGGCCCAAGAGGTGTCAAGAAATGGTCTTACAAAACAAATGTTTAGAACACCAAGTCAAAAGTAGTGAATAATTAGTAATAAATTTAACATTTAAGTAAACCAGAATTTCTTTTACAGCTTTTGTCTTTTCCATAGTAGAACAAAGCAAATGGCACAAACACAAAACACAAGATTGTCCTTTTATTTGCTTGAACTGGCAGAAATGCTTTACACCAAAAAAAAAAAAAAAAAAAAAAAAAAAATCAAATTAAAAGCTTATCA
>JARVGQ010000804.1:10994177-11005773 GCA_031762355.1 Hypsolebias martinsi | reverse complement strand
TTTTGAATGTCCAGAGGACCAGACTTAGCTTTTTTAGATTTTTCTACCTGGATTATTGAGCATGCATCAGGATAGTTGTAGATGTACATCTGTTCATTACTTTAGACAAGGTTTGTTAAAACTTGTCCAGTGGTTCATGAGATATTTGGCTAACAGACAGTATGCACACATACAGGCATTATCTGATAAAAATAAAAGCGTCTGCCTTCACTTGGTATCTTAAGGAGTTTGTTCTTCCATTAAACAAAAAAATAATTCCTGCATCTCCAAAGCGACTCTAAAGTGTCGAACTAACTTTATGACTTACGGTAATTATGTCGCTCAGACTTTGGGCATTTCTCAGAAAATACCATCTGCTCTCATTGGTCAGCTCCAGTGCTCAGATGGCGTGCACGCCCGAGTGAGGGATTAGACATCAACGTTTGAATAGTGTTTCAGGAAATGATTCACTCTGAAATAATGTTAATATTACCTGTAGAGCCAAACACTGGTTGGAAATATGTGCAAATAAAACTTAATAACATAAATAAATGTTCCTTTTGATTGAACTGTGTTCTTAAAGAAACTTGTGGATATTTCCCTGTAAATTAGTTTTTGAGAAGGAAAGTGGCCTTCGCTGAAGCATGACTGCTTTGATGATGTTACTGACCACGTGGATGTCCCATGAGAGTCCATACGGCTCACAACTGGATCGTTCAGGCCGGCTGACATTTAGTAATCAGCTAATGATGGACACTTCCAAGAAGGATGGGATTATGTGAAGACAAACGAGTGAAATTTGACCCGGTGACCTTTGGTCTGATGTCTCGCTGGAGTCTTAGCAGCTGAAGTTCGGACACGTGCTGCAGGTTTTACAGCTGCGAGGGCTTAAGCGTGATAAGCTCACAGGTTTCTGAACCACGGTGCAAGTTTTCCAACTCAAATACAAATATTTCTCCGTGTTTTTCACTTTAATTTTAGAAACTTCAACAGAGCAGAGGTCTTTGTTTAATAATTATAAATAAAAAAAAAAAACAGTTTTCCACCTGAAACTGTTTAAATATATCAGCTTCACTGCGTGAGACCGTGCGTGTGTCACAGTTCTCACTGTTTGCTGTATTATTTATGTCTCTCACTCCCCAGCTGTGACAAAATTAGGTTAGCCTAAATTCAAACGAACTGTTTCATCATGTTTTTTTTAAATAAATATCAGTGGCTGTCATAAAGCGTTAGCCGAGCTCTTAATCGCTTTTTGCCTTTCAAGCCAACCGTTTGGACTGAGATCGTCACCTCTTAGGTACTAAATAAATTTATATATTTGCTTATCGTTTCAGTTTTTGATTGAGCTGTTTCAGAAGATGATTCCTTCAACAGTTTATACAGATTAAACTCAGTTTTATTAATGAAACAACGTTAAATCTTCTAGTGTGTTTTCTGATCTTGACGGTGTTTTCACATTTCATTGTTGGCGCGATCTTATAGCCAGACACCGCTGGTGTGCAGAAAGCAACAATAATTAATAATCATTTCCGGGAACGAGCACTTCTGGTCGTGCTTTCTAAAACTGTCCAGATCAATAAAGTTTTGCTGATGGAGTCGGATATCAATTTTCCATTTTTAATTTATTCCAAAGACCTTTTAAGTGAGGAGTTCTTTCTGTTTCTTATTTTTTTTTAGACTGTCCCAGAGTGTGACGAAGGGAGAATAAATGCAGACGATGGCAGAGGAAGAGAAGAACATAAGGAGGAGGAGAAAAGCAGTGACGAAGGTTTCATGGGAATGACCTCGCTGCTGCAAGCCCACCACGCCATGGAAAAGATGGAGGAGTTCGTCCACAAGGTGCAGACAAACGCAACAGTTTTACCTCTTTGTCCTTCTACTGAAGTTAACGCAACAGTTTTACCTCTTTGTCCTTCTACTGAACTTAACGCAACAGTTTTACTGCTCACTGATGCTTCTGCTCCATATCCTCCCTTGATGTAGTAAAAACTACATTAAATTAAAACAAAACTATATAAAAAAAACAAAGTTTTTGCTTTTATCAGCATCCACATTCCAACATAACTGGTCACTACAAATGATGGTTGGATGACAAAAGACGTGTCAGTTTTATCATTTCCACCAGGAGGCACCAACATCACAACGTCAGCGCTAACGCTAAGAAACCTGTTTGTGTTGGCTCGACCTTCAGAGCCGGTTTTTGTCCTTTTGAATCAAAACAAACAAGTTGGGAGCGACTAAGAGCTGAAGCGCGTGCAGATTCAAACACTGAGATGCTTCTGTACGTCTGACCAGCAGTTAGTAAACCATCTAAATAATCATCAGGTGTGGGAGGGCCGGTGGCGCGTCATCCCTCACGACGTGCTCCCCGACTGGCTGAAGGACAACGACTTCCTGCTCCACGGTCACAGGCCGCCCATGCCTTCGTTCCGCGCCTGCTTCAAGAGCATCTTCAGGATCCACACGGAGACCGGGAACATCTGGACACATCTGCTAGGTGAAGACACTCCCCGATTCAAAACTGCAGCGCTAATCTTTGATGTGCAAGCATAAACGCATCCATGACGAAATATATATATATTTTTTATCCTCTAGTTGCGCCTAAATTAAACCAGACTGTTGTGTAATCAGGTTGTTGTTCTAGTCTAAAACAAACAACGTGTGATTTGCATAAGAAGTGTGTTGAAA
Source organism: Hypsolebias martinsi (assembly GCA_031762355.1). Taxonomy (NCBI): domain Eukaryota; kingdom Metazoa; phylum Chordata; class Actinopteri; order Cyprinodontiformes; family Rivulidae; genus Hypsolebias; species Hypsolebias martinsi. The sequence continues at coordinate 11,003,106 of JARVGQ010000804.1, read as the reverse complement.
GCTGAGCTGATGCCTTTTGTAAGAACATCCAGAGAACCTCGTATGGTTTGGGTCATGAACTCTGGACTTGTAACACACTGACTTCAGCTTCAAATCCTATTTAAGAAGCTGCTTTGATTTTGTGCAACTTCTGTCAAAGAAGCTTTTTGTTCAGTTTGAACCTGACAAAAAGTTATTGTGTAGCTCTGCTGCCACCCATTGGTGTGCTGCTGACACTGCACCTAAACCACATGTAGACATTGAGAACATCTTAAAACAATATTGACTTTTTCTTCTTGATGAAACATTTATTTAACGTTCACGTCTTAAAAAAATTACTCAGCTCGTTTTCATTCTGTCCCGTCTCTCCTCTCTTCTCCACAGGCTGTTTGTTTTTCCTCTTTCTGGGTCTCATGTACATGTTCAGGCCCAACATGTCGTTTGTGGCGCCGGTCCAGGAGAAGGTGGTAATCGGGATGTTCTTCCTCGGCGCCATCCTCTGCCTCTCGTTCTCCTGGCTCTTCCACACGGTCTACTGTCACTCGGAGGGCGTGTCCAGAATCTTCTCCAAGTAAGAAGCAAACGGTTCTGCAGCGGTAAAGAAAGAAGCCTCTTCAGCCGGTAGTTATCTGTGTTTTGTGTCGTTCAGGCTGGACTACAGTGGGATAGCCTTCCTGATCATGGGCTCCTTCGTCCCCTGGTTGTACTACTCCTTCTACTGCTCCCCTCAGCCCTGCTTCATCTACCTGATAGTTGTGTGCATACTGGGACTGGCGGCCATCTTTGTTTCTCAGTGCGACTTCTTCGCCACCCCGCAGTACAGAGGAGTCCGAGCAGGTAAAAACAACTCCTTTACAAGGAATTATCATATATATGTTTAGACTAGAAATGTTCTGATCGATCGCCTGATTTCCCTTAAAAACTGATCAACCGATACTGATCAATGCCTTTCAGTGCTGTTCACAAAAAACAGCTGGTAGCAGCTAAATTTTAGTTTTTTTTCTCTCTCTTTGTCCTTTTGACTGAATAGTTGCTGTGTTGTGCCTGCAAGTTTTATTTTTTTAAATCATTTTTTGTCTTTAAAAAGTAAACAAAAACATGTTTTTGTCCAAATTAAGGTGATTTATGGTTCCTATTTTCCAGATCACGTAGCACGTAGCACTCATCTCAACTAAATCAAAACATTTGCAGACAATCCATGTGATCGGTATTGGTGATCGGCAGCAAAAAAACCTGATCGAAGCATCCCGAGTTCAGACCATTGGTTAGATTAAACAGGCTCATATTCCCCAGACTCGGCTGACAGATGCCTCACGAGTGGACAGTGTGAAACGGAAGAAAAGCCGTAGAATCTTTGAAGCGACTATAAGCCGAATGAAAACCTGGCTTCTAACGCTGTTGTTTTACTAAAAGATAAACTGGTCTAACTACCGGTGATTGGAGACACATGTGACTTTAAGTGTTTTTTTTAGGAGAGGTTGATGGAGCAATCTGTTCCCTGTACAGCTGTGCAATCCAGCTGTTTGTGACCAAAAAGAAAACAAAGTCACTGATTACTTTGGTTTTAAAACGAGGAGTTACACAAAACATTCAACAAAAAACAAGAGTACCACTTTACAGTAAGGCTCCACTTATAGATGGCTAGTAAATACGTTATAGATATGTTATTAATTCCTCTATAAACACTTTATAAATAATTAATAACTGCTTATTATGCGTTACATAACGGTGACAGAGAGACAAAACTGACCAAATAGTGAGACAAATCTGCCACCTATATATTTCATCTGGAGTTGTTATATTAAATATTTCGGACTAAGTTACTACCGTATGTTCCACCGTAAATGTCACGTATAAGTCACATCCGTCCAAATATATCTAATAAAGTGGACAAACACATAAATATGTCGCTTCGCCGTATATGTCACATCTATTATCCGTCATTGCTGACAACCCGGAAATGTGGGCCGCCGTTGTGCCAAGAATCGACTGGCTTCTAAAAGGCGGCCGCGGGGATCGTGCACGGGAGGACTAGAACAAGAATTTAACAAGATTAACACTTAAAAACAATTATTTGTTTGCTCTAAATGGTAGTAGAGGTGTGTCTCAGTCTAACTTTTACTTAATAAATGCACTTTAATGGTCAAATCAGCTGCATTTTGCCGAGGTGGTGCAGAGAAATGAAGCTGATTTGATGGTTGCTCCAAGCGAGCTAGATGAAGGTGGCAGGCTGATTCAAGCCGATTGTGTCATTAATAGCCACTTTTTACCTATTACATGACACAACAGCATGCCATATTAATCTGCTGCCATCTAGTGGCTGAAAAATAGTAGTATTCAATATTTTCAGTCAGAATGAATGAAAACGGTCAGATCTCAGTGAAACATTGGTTTATAAATATGGGAAAAACCCATACATACGTCGCTTTGGCGTATAGTCGCAGGGCATGCAAATTATGCAAAAAAACTGCGACTTATAGGGCGAAAAATACTGTCACTATTAAGCACAATAAGCATTTGTAAACCTGTTTCTTTAGCTTATAATAATGAACTTTATCACTGCATTATAAGTATCTACAACTAATATTATATACTAAAAAATAGGTTTACAAATGCTTATTGTGCTCACAAGGCAGTAACTTAGTCTGAAATGTTTAATATAACAACTCTAGATGAAATAAAGGTTGAATGAAAAATATATAGGTGAACAGATTTGGTCAGTTTTGTCAGTCACCCTTAATGCCTAATGAACAATTATTGATTTATAAAGTGTTTATAGGAGAATTAATAACGTATCTATAAAGTATTTATTGGCCATCTATAAGGGGAGCTTTATTGTGAGTGGTACTGAAATAAGTTTTGAGCAACCAGCTCTGGACTGAAATTAAAAGCCACAAATGTATCACGCCGAGAACAGTCGGCTTTTCTCACTTCCTTATTGTCCCAGCAAGAAATACTTAATGAAAGCTGGACTCTGCAGGAATAATGTCTTCAAATGACTTGTTTTTCTGACACAAAGGAGGAGAAGTGTCACCACAGTTGTTCATTCAGCTAGAAAGTTTTGTAACGTCTCTGCTGCAAGGAGACTCTGCAAACATCAGATTTTACAGGATGATTCTGTAAAATAATGTGCTGTATGAATATATGACATTATAACACTAACATGTCCAGCTGTTAAGTATTTTTTTTCCATTAAAGTGATGATGAAACGTTCACCCTGGTTTGTATCTGACTCCTGTTGCGCTCTGTGCTCAGGCGTGTTTGTGGGTCTGGGTCTGAGCGGCGTGGTTCCGTCCCTGCACTTCGTCATCAGCGAGGGTCTGATCAAAGCCACCACCATGGGTCAGATGGGCTGGCTGCTGCTCATGGCGACGCTCTACATCACCGGCGCCTGTTTGTACGCCGCTCGCATCCCCGAGAGGTTCTTCCCCGGCAAGTGCGACATCTGGGTGAGCGACGAACGCGATCGACAGACGCGTTGTGTTTTTATTTTTTAACCTTACTGCGCATTTTTCCTCTTTACCTATTACATGACACAACAGCATGCCATACTAATCTGCTGCCATCTAGTGGCTGAAAAACAGTATTGTATAACTCGTTCTCTTTCTCCTCCTTTGTCGCAGTTCCACTCCCACCAGCTGTTCCACATCTTGGTGGTCGCCGGAGCTTTTGTCCACTTCCACGGCGTCTCCAACTTGCAGGAGTTTCGGTACACAGCAGGAGGGGGTTGCACTGACGGCGGCAATCTTTAACCCACGTTTACTGATTTCACGAGGGAGCTGTGGTTGGAGTTACGTAAAGAGCGGCTCACGCTGCAGGAGCTGGTCCTGCTGTGAGCGGAGTGACCAACAGGGGGCACTATTAAAACTGACAATGGGTTTGGTCTCATTCTGTCTCAGTCTGTTCAGCTCGACCTCTTTGGGCAAACAAAACCAAAACATTTAAGGCGGTGTGATTTATAAATCAGTTTTTTAAACTATTTTTGATTCAAGACGGGGACAAGATTTTTACATCTCCTCTTCTTTAGTAATTCTCAGATTGTTGTTCTGACTTTAAAAGAATCCAGGATTGTGGGGAACAAAATGTTCTAGGTGTTTTTGGTGGAAGCTGTTTTTCCAGATCATTTTCACATGTGAAAGGAAAAAAAAAACAACAAAGCGATAGATCTGTTCCTTTATCGGTAAACCTTTGGAAACGGATCAGGAGAGGGATTCTTAGTCTCTTTTAAAATAAAACGACAACAAAACTTTTTTTATGTACATAAGATTTCTAAAGTTTGATTTCTAGATTTGTATGAAATTTATTTTAAAAGCTACAAAAAGTTATTATAAAATGGGAATAAAAATGTTAGATAATAAACTAATTTTTGAGGCGCACACGCTTCAGCAGCAGTGTACGTCGGAGGGCAGAGTGCAGGTGGTGGGGCTTTCTTCTAAAAACTGTGTGTTATAGATGGTTTAAACACTCCATCTTTTCACGCTTCTCCTCTCCACGTCTCGGGGAGCTGGTGTCTTATCTCCGGCAGTCACTGTGTGAGAGGTATAGGACATCTTGGACAGGTCACAAGTCCATCACGGGGACACAGAGAGACAACCATTCAGTCTCTCATGCACAATTTAAATTGACCACGTAGCCCAACATGCATGTTTTCAGTCTAGGAGAAAAGCCACGGCGACAACATGATAACTTATAACAAATATGAACAACGAGACACTATTTTTGTCTCGCTTGTGTCCGATCTGCAGTTCAGATCTTAAATTGGGCTCACAGACCAACATTTTAAAATCTGAAACGGTTATATTTGATATGTAGCTGCTTTTATTTGTCCTCTTTGTCTGTTACAAAAACACCCATATAAGATTATTCTTTGCTATGCCCCATTTCCTCCCCAAATGATTTATTAAAACACATCAGACAAGATATTTTTATAAACTAGACTCTATTTTTTATTTAAAAATGGGAAAAAAAATAAATAAACGGATGCAGATCTTTGTATTTGACTCTTAAGTAGGAGTCACATCCTAACTGAATAAGGGTAATCTTATTGGAGTATCTTTTTCTGTTTTGATTGATTTGTATTTTAATTTATCTACTGCTATTATTATAATGCAAGGCTTTAATTTGTCTCATTTGCTTTGTTTTTGCATTGTATTACTCAGCTGAGGAGAAAATATAAAAAAAAGGGTGTTTCTTTAACAAAAAACATAATTTCTTTAAAAAGAATCCTTTTCCTTTAGGCTCAGAATGTTGAGACTTCACCTGGTGATTGAAACAGGGAGAACCTTTTGAGTTTTCTAGTTGTACCAAAATCTTTCACCAGCACAGACAAAACGTCTGAGCTCGAAATAAAACGTGATTGTTTGAAACTTAAGTTTGCTGAGTTCTTAATCAGCAAGTGGTTTGAGCTGCACCTCTTTAATGCAAGAACAAAAACTATTTTTTCTATTTCTCTTTTTCTCATTTTTATTTCTGTTGATCTATTTGGTATTAATTTATTTCTCTTGCAGAGTGTTCATTGTCTTTTGATGCACATTTTCCATCCTGATGGGAATGTTTGCTTTGCAATAGACCTTTATATCTGCTGTATTCTAATAAAATGGTTTTTTGGACTCTCTTTGTCTTGATTATATTTTGTAAGTCGCCATATTACAGTGATCTACAGTTTGTCTTTATTTGTAATAAATCAAGTTAGCTGCATTTAAATATTTTACTATTAGAAATTAATAAATTTACATATTTAATAAATTTATATTATGTTAAGTCTGAAATTTGAAACCTAACGTGGGCAGTTTATACATTTTAGATAGAAGTTATAAATAGACTACAGAGATAAACAAGAAAGTTCATGCTCAATAATCCAGGTACCAAATCCAATAATTCTCAGTCGGGTCATCTGGACACTTTCTTTTTTATAGAAACGTTACATCCTCCATCCGGAGGGCATCATCAGTCAGAGGAGTTCCAGCAAACTGTCTCCCCACCAAGCAGTAAACACCTTAAGTGGACCAACCAAGACTACAGAGATATTTATTAAACAATAAAATAACTTGAACAAAGTGTAAATAATCGGAAAATTATTAAAAAAGATATACATCAAACTTATATACACAGTTTACATAAGATTAAGTATGTTTGTATGCACTCCCATGTATATTATAAACCCTGAAATTAATAAGCTTTTGAAGGCTCAAACCACCATATTTGTGGTTTTTGAGCTGTAGTTTCACGTTACGTCCACCAGAGGGCGCACAACTCAGGCGCCCTGTCGCTTCCGTTTTAGAATGGCGTTCGTAAAGTGCTGCAAAAAGGTATGATTAAAAAATGTAGTTGCAATATAGAGAAATTGCTCTAAACAATTTAAATAAGTTTTAATTTTCCTGTGGTCAGATTCTGAACAGGGCTGGAAAGGTTTCTGCGGATTCATGAGCGTTTGGAAACTCCGGTGAGTGAGTTAGCCACCTAGCGTGCTAGGTGTTGTTACCCCCAGTGAGAATATTGTGCCACAATATTTCGTATTAATACATGTAGTTCAAAATAAGAGGCTGCAATATGGGAGTATTGTCTAATATTTTGACATTCTTCGTGCACTCGCATTAATGTCTTTAAACAATTATAATTATGCTAATTGTTATGCTACTTGCTAGCTTGACTAACAGGTGCGTCTGTGAGCGTGGTCTTTTCAGTGGCGGACTTAGACATTTTGTGGCCCAAGGCAAACCTTTGTAAAGGGGCCCTTCCCCAAGTTTGCCTTAATGTATCAGTAGACCCTGAGGGTGAAAGATTCTGTAGTGTTGCCACAATTTTTACATTTCGATACTGTGAACCAGACCATAGCGCAACATAAGATTTTTCCTACTTAATAAGGCACAACTACTCATTAAAATCTTTTTTTAAAAAACAAAAAACAACAACTTTGTTTTATTATAATAAAAATGTGCTAAAGCAAGTCTCACATCAAAAGTCAACACCACTAACTATGTAAAAACTAGTAATGACAGGATAGAGGTGGGCAATATAGTAAAATATATTTTACTAATAGCAGATTTTCATAACTTTATCATAACTCTTTTAGTGTCATATTGCATACTGTGACAGGCCACAGCTGTAAGATCATTGTGGAAAAGCTGCATTCTTGCAAAAGATGGAACTTGGAAGCAAATCCAAACATTGGCCCATTGCAAGTGTGGATAGGGAACAGGACTGGATGAAGGATGATGAACAGCAAGATGTCCAGGCAAGAGATGCACTTTTACAGGTGCTGGTCATAAAGTTAGAATATCATGAAAAAGTTAATTTATTTCAGTAATTTCATTTAAAAAGTGAAACATGTATATTATATTAATTCATTACACACAGACTGATATATTTCAAATGTTTATTTATTTTAATGTTGACGATTATAGCTGACAACTTAATGAAAACCCCAAATGCAGGATCTCAGAAAATTAGAACATCACTTAAGACCAGGGCTTAATTTGTAAACTGATCGATGCTGGAACAGTAGGCGGGCCGGGTGGGTGGGTGGGGGGGGATGCGTGGGAGGGGTTCAGTGGGGTGTGTGTCTGTAGGTCCTCCTACAGAAAATTTTAATAACATATGCCATTTCCTGCATTCTGGTGTATTTTAACGGGTTGTTATAACAACCCGTTACCATCTACATTTACCTACATTTATGATTAAATTACTATTTTGGAGAGCAACAGCAGGTTGTATGTGAATAGAGTAGCTCTGATTCTGTCAGATTTCCTAACCCCCCTCCTCCCTCCACTCACGTCACAGCTCTGCATGAGCTGAACTCTTATCCACTGAATTTGTTGCTCCTGCTCCAAGTGGCACCGTTTGAAGCACCTGAAGGCTTCAATTCTCAGTTGTCCAACTAAGGAAATCCATCCGTCCATTTTTTTTAATTAAAGTAAATTTGACTGTCTTTTTGACATTTTGATCGCTGTTGTTATTTTGACAAATTAACACCGTTGTTTTGAAATGTGCTGTAATGTGAATAACACATCAAACTTTTCTCTCGTATTTTAATTTTTTTTACCTTAAGTTTTTTTTTTTTTTAATTCATTATGTCTGAAATGTAGCAGGAGTTCAGACACATCAGCAGTTGTACGCGTGCTGTGTAGAGCTGTCTGGAGACGCTGTGCATAACATGCACTGTCTGCAGGGCATTTATTCATTTTGTTGAATAAATTATCAATTTTGTTGTTGAACAGATCACGTCAGCAGCTTCATTTGAACTGCAGCTCCCCCACCCCACCCTCCTTAAGTGATCGGGGGGTCTGAAAGGAGGGGCGAAGTCATCTTTTTTAATGCGTAGTGCCACTGAGGAGGGACAATATTTGGAGAGGAGAGAAGGACTCTGCGCAGCAACGCCGTGCGTAAATGTGACCATCCTGTCCCTCCATCCTCACACCACCTGCTTACACCAGGCTCCTTCAGCACCTCCCAGCCGGGGAAGAAGCATGTGAGCGAGCTGGTGCACCACGCATGCTGCGGCTGGAACACATAGTTGCCAAGTCCACTTATTATAAGTGACTTTGGACTTGTTTTTTTCTAAAGTTGCTTGCGATGCTTGTGAGTCACGGGTTGCAGTACAGTATTTTAAGCTTGGTTTGAACGTGAAGTTGCTTATTTGGGCTAGACTTTCTTTCTGACTGAAACTAGTTATTATCTCGCAGCTCCGCACAATAAAGCAAAAGACGAGTGATAGTAGGTAGTTTGTCCCTTCCACACCCCCTTTTCCTTTAGCGCTCCCGCCCAAGTTGGCGAGGTGACAGGCACACACAGAGGGGCCATTTACACGGCGCGTATTTTGAGTGAAACCGCACCTTTCTCTCTGCGGTTCTGCCGATCATTCACACGACACCACTGGCCCCCTCTTTGAATCCGAAGGTTTTTGAATCCACCTTCCAAAGTGGAGGTTTTTCGCTGACCCCCCGTTGATAAT
>JARVGQ010000804.1:10860805-10873466 GCA_031762355.1 Hypsolebias martinsi | reverse complement strand
AGTTGAATGATACAAGATATATATGTTGTGCCATTTTATGCAAAGTTCAAATATCATGTCAGTGGACCTTTAAAACATGTTTCTGTTGTACACTTCAGCATTTTTAAGCATGGAGAGCCGTGAAAGTTTTTTTTTTTTTTTTAAAGGTTGTTGGTATTATTTTTTATGTTTTGGCCTCAGAGTCACATTTTAACCAATGCTTCACCCGGAAATCACGTCCAACATAAAAACAGGCAGAGTACAGAGAGCAAGATGGAAAATATACTCAAATAAAACAACCAACGTTGCAATTACAGCAATTACAATTACTCTGAACAGAAAAAGAATCAAACATCACATCACGAGGATAGAGAATATGAAGAACGGGTAAATTAAAAATATCCAATTACCAGTACTACCGTACTTTTTGCTGTACAAGTCACATTTTTTTGTATAAATTTGCATGCCCTGCAACTTATACAGCTAAGCGACATATTTATGTTCACCCATATTTATAACCCAATTTTTGGAGGCGATCTGATTATTTAATTCATTCTGATATGGAAAATATTGAGCACTACCATTTTCAGCCACTAGAGGGCCCTTGAAATATGGCAAGCCAAATGTTTCATTAATAGGTAAAAGTGGCCATTAATGAGACACTTGCTTGCCATACAAAACAACCGTCTCGCTCCGGAACTCCTGGAGCAAACGTCACATTTGTTTGCTGCACCACCCAGGTGAAATGCAGCAGATTTGACCACTAAAGTGCATTTATTAAGGAAAAGTTCAACTGAGACACACTTTTATTGTAATGCCAAGCAAACAAATAATTGTTTTTAAGTGTTAGTCTTGTTAAATTCTTGTTAAAAGTCCTTCCGTGCACGCTCCTGCAGCCACAATTTGGCAGCCAATCAATTTTTGACACAACACCAGCCCACATTTCCAGGTTGTCAGCAGTGACGCATAATAGACGTGACTTTTACAGGGAAGTGACTTATTTGTTTGTTTGTTTTTTTCCATTTTATTAGACATATTTGAATGGATAGACTTATACAGCAATGCGATGCGTACGGCGGAAAGTACAGTACGGTACTTTGGAAAGACCATATATTTGAGCCGACCAACGTAGATAAAGAATTCTTGTTTTGTGATGATCTTCTTGATGTGCTGAAAAGGTTAAACCTGAAGGTTTTGGGGTTTTTTTGCCTCTTGATATGAAAGGCAGGTGACCATGCTTGTGTCTGTTTGTCTTTTAAGTCTCTTAGCAAAATTTCTCATTAACTGACTGATTGACCTTTACAGCAAGTTTAATTAAAACTGGCCAACAGGAAGAGTTACCCCTTTCAGTCCTGATCCCTGATACCGAACTAAAATCTGACATGGTAGTAGCTGAGAATAGTCCCCAACAATGTTTAAAACTTTAGCATTTCACTTATTTCACAAATTTTCAATGTTTTTATTAGAATTTTTGTTGTTGTTGCTTCCAACAACTTCTACATTATTACATGAACGATTGGGAATACAGTAATTGTTATGCAAATTGTGTTGAAAAATAGTGAACATTCCTCAACTTAGTTTACAACTAAATTTGTTGAGAATATCTTAGCAGCTCGTTGGCATATGATCTTGGTCACAGCTTTTCCTTTGAAAACTCTCCCCCACTCGGATTTCCTCCCCAAAAATGACTACAGGTACCGCTTGTTCTTTGGACTCAACTTCACAGCTTTTAGTTGCATTTTCTTTTCAGACGAGAGAACTGTTCTCCGTCTGACATCGCTTCGGCTAAATATTATTTTACAGATTCAATATTTGTTGCGCACTGAAACGTGCTCGTCAGTGTTCAAACGTAAACAAACGACTCGTAATTGTTGCCAACAAAACTGACGCTGCTGATTTCACTCGCTACAATTATGCAGTGGACTTTTGGCACTGAATGATACTTAGTGGTTATTTTTTTATCAAATACACGTAAAAACTATTTTAACTTTAAAGCTCTGGAAGTAAATTTACATTTACAGTATTGGGGGGCTTCTTTCTGAACTTGGAGATATTTTAACATGTGATTTTTCTATTGACAACTTCACTGCAAAAATTGGCATCAGAGTAAAACCTTTAAATATTTCCTTTTAGAGATTTTTTTCTTAAGCAGCCCTTTAGATTCTCCCTGAAAGTGTGCGAACACCAGGCATATGTGCACTTCCTTTCTCCTTTCTGCCTCTTTCCCTCCTCCCCTCCGTCACTCACTGAGTCTGAGAAAGTCGGCGTGGGCGTTCAGGCTTGTGAAGCCTCGTGTGAAAAATGGCCACACCTCTCCGGATCAGCCCCAATCGCAGGCTTCTCCTCCTGTGACTGTAACACGAACATGTACAGCACATCCTGACTTCCTGAGTTTGTCACACTAAACACCAATATCCTGTTCCTATTTCACCTTCGTAGCAGAATCACTCTAAACAGCAGCACCGTTGGACATTTAGAAGAAAAAAGGGAGTAAAATAAATAAATTGCTTGGTTTTTACCAAGAAAATATCTATAATTCAGAGGTAAAATTTGATGTGGTAGTAGCTGAGAGTTCTTCGTAACACATACTCTGAGCTTGGCATCGCACAATAACAAGATTGAGAAGGTTTCACCAAAACGGCTACAACTTTGTCATTTCTAAGACGATCTTAGTCTAAAACTTGGGCATAAAATGTGCGGGCGATATGCATTCCTTTAAGGGATTCTAGGTCTTTTACGTTTGTTATTCACATGACAAAATCTCAACACAAACTTCTACCTGTTTTCGCCTCAACTTAACTGAGTGTGTTTAATTAAGACTCCTGAAGTTTAAAAATTACAGCGCTCACAGCACTCATGCAACAAGCAGAAAGTTTAAACTAGGAAAGGGCCCCAAACACACCATGGTATTCATAAAACCACAACAAGAACCTACAAGTAACCGAAGGACAGGAAGAAGGTAGAGAGAAGCCCGTGGGCGGCAGCACAGCTGTGCATGTGTGTTCATTTGTGTCACTGTGTGTGGTAATAGCATTATGGTTCCTCGGCCTCGTGTGAATTACATTTGCAACAGACGTCTGCTTCTGTGCTGGGCCGCGGCCCGGGAAGATCCAGACACATAAACACCAAGAGCAGAAAAGTCAATGAAGACAAGCTGACCCTCTTTATAAAACAGATAAATAAGGAAACTGAGATAAACAGAATAATTTTCTCAAGAAAACGTATTAATTTACAATTGATCTAGCTTGACAGACAAATCACCAGTAGATTAAATCAAGTTCTCAAGGTTAAAACATCTTTACAGTTACAATAAATCCACTATTGATTAAAGCTGCTGTGTACGCCTAAAATTTTGTCTCATCAAAAAAAAAAAAAAAAAAAATTGATGAGCGTAACATTAACCCTTTTAGTTCCTAACACGCCTGCGTAAAATCAGGCAACGCGTGGCAACATTCATAGCTACCGATACAAGTGGAATTCAAGGTTAGCATTGAAATATTTTGTTGGTCATTTACACCTGTTTCTTATTGGCTTACTATGAAAACTAGGGATGCCCGATCCACTTTTTCCACTTCCGATACCAATACTGTACCAATATGTACGGTTTACTATCGGCCGATACCGATCCATTACCAATTTGATACAGAAAAAAGTGCTGAATTAACTTAAAACTAAGCCTGTCACGATAAACGATAAATCAATTGCATGATAAATTAAAATTATCAACCTCATTTTCATTTATCAGCTCTATCATGTGTCTCTTTATACAGGAGACACTGGATGACAAAAGGCTCAACTCTGATGCTCTTCACTGATCCCTCTCTTTCTCTTTCAAATCAGTTTGAATCCCCTGCAATTGCTTATCTTTATTTTTTATTTTTTTTGGATTGCTAACAGCAGCTAAGCTGAGAAGCTAAGCAACGAGCTAAGCTAACAGGCCGACCTTGGGGGGGGGGGGGACGTCTTGTCGAAGCTCCGAAATTCACAGCTGAAACCCGTGCCTTTGTCTAAAAAGTTGTTTTTCTTTGCAAAAAGAAGCTGAGAACTTGTTTACTGATTTGTTTTAATTAAAAGCTTTGGGTGATAAATGCTATGCTAAAGAGCTCAAACCACACAGAGCGTCCGCCATTTTGAGAACAGAAAAACAGGAAGGAGAGACAGCCCATGTCACGTCAAAAGGCCTCCCTCCCATTTTTCTTAAAGACACACGCTGCTTGCTCCCTCACTATCCATCCTTCGGTTCAAACAGTCTTACACTGCCATCCGGTGGTCAATAAGGGTACTATACTCAATATGAATTACCAACATTTCTTCTTAAATTTGACAATAATTACAAATTATTGTAAAATGTCTAACAATGTCATCGTTTATCGCCATAATTTCTGAGACAATTAATCGCCCAGCACATCTTGTTGTTACAGGTCTATTTAAAACATTTGTTCTTTAAACAAATATAGTGAATTACAAATTTATTGAAAACTCTTCACCAGCACAGCACACTTAAACATCAATAGCTTCACAAGCTTGGTCAAACATGTAAAAGCAACACAACTTGAGTCAGTGCAATTATGAGTGTAACATCCAATATAAAATGTATAATAATAAAAATACTGAAAGCGACAAAAACAATGCGTTTAACAACTTTGGTCAAACATGAAAAAATAAACCTCAACAAACTGGTTCAGGAATTCTAAATACAGTATAATGTAAAATGAATAAAGGAGTTGAAATAAGAGGAAAAGACAATCCTTCACTGGCTTGGTGTGCAGATATTTAAAATAAACAGCAATCAGCTCCTGTACTTATTGTCACAATACCCATCAATAATTTTTTTCCCCCCGATATTGGTATTGATACTTATATTTGATCGGTGCATCTCTAATACCATTTATAAATTAAATTTAACAGTATTTAAAGATGCTTGAGCAAAATATCCTCAACATGCAATGTTGCCAGGTGTCGAATGACTTCAGAGCACAGCTGAAACTGGTAGACAGTTCAGGCTAAGTGTATTTCAATTAACCGAAAGTATGCGTAAATACATCTAGACCACAATGCATCACAAACATTAATACCTGTAAAAAAAATCCTGATGAAATGTTTGGACTGTAATAAATACAAGCTGTATTATTTCAAGTGAAACATTTTCAGGCTCTGCAGTTCAGTAATATTTGGCCAGTTTAATGGACGCTCCATGCGCTTGATGCCCACACTAGGGATGCACATTCTAACAAAAAAACATTCTTCAAATTTATTTGTAATTATTTAATTTTTCTTCAAATATTCAAGTCCTTCTCCATCTCATCTAGTGCATTCTGGCAGGAAAGATGAGCTCACCCATGACTATAGATTCCACTTTATAATCCTTTCAAAATAAACAATGATGGCAGAAAGACACGGAACACTGAAGAGTTGTTATTATTATTATTATTATTACTACTATTATTATTACTCTTGGTAGACATTTATTGAAAAAAAAACACTGACTGGATAAGAATAGATGGGAAACAACTTGGCGTGTTACTGAAAGTTTTGTGAAAATCGTGATGACAGAACAGATCGTGAGAAAAAATGGGTCTCTCACAACTTTTATCGTCACTGCATTATTCAACAAAAACACTGCAACTGTATGTTTTTCTAGAACTGTGAAGCCCTACTGTTAGTTTAATAAAACTGTGAAAGATTAAGCACAAATAATAATTAAGATGCTACTCGAATAATAAAAAAGAAATGCTGAAAAACACAGCCTTTCTGACAGAAAATAAAATGTGGGTCTAACTGGAGAAAATGATTTGTTTTTTATTATCTATAAAATCTAAACTTGTTGTGTTTGTTGGTCCTTTAAAAGCAACATCAGTGATAAGCCATCATTTTGCCTTTGGCTTCTGAAAAGGCAATTTATCCGTGGCAGATGTCACAAATTAAACCTATAAAAAAAGCAAAGACCACACAGAATTAGAAACACATTTTATATGTATATTTTTTTTCTGTACTAGCAGCTAGTGATGCTAGTGGAAAAATTTAGCCTGGACCAGTTTGTTTTGAAAACCCTGATTTCCAATTCATCACTTTTCTCATTACAGCAACAAAAAATTGGATCATGTGTCAAATATTTTTAGTTTTTGCACAGAAGCTGAGATTATCTATGGCAACCTTAACTGACAAATAAATAAAGTGGAAAAAAAAACATTTTATAGAAATACAGGAAATTCTATTTCAGTAAGATGCATGCAAATCACTAAATGCAAAAATAAATGTAAGGGGTGATTTAAATACTGAAGTGTTTTCCTGATGATTGGTACCATCTGGATATGACAATGCTGAACTATATAAAAGCTTCAATTCTAATTGCCCACTTATTTATGATTTTAAAAAAAAACATCCTCACACGGTTTGCTCTATTTTGGACTTTCCATTGTCTCATAAACCAACTGTGTTTCTTATTACATTTACTTCCTGTTACATAAACCACAAGGCATCACACAAACAGCTCCCAGACATAATGGCTGTGCCTGGGACGTGCAAAGGTAATAAGTAACGGTGGGGAATCTGTTCGTGCTTTGCCATAATTTTATTTATTTATTAAATTAACAAGTAACTGAAGGTACAAAATGCTAAAGGAAAGGATTGAGGAGGAAATATATAAGGAAGTAGAACATAAAGTAAAAGAAAACGTGTATGGTAAGACTAAAAAGATGTGAAGAACGAGGCTTTTAAGATGGTCTTGTTAATGAAGTTAATGTTTTTTTTTTTATTATTCATATAGCTCCCCGTCTTTCATTCACACCCCCTCTTTACACACTGTCGCTTCACACCAACATCTGGAGGTGACTGCAGAGAAAGGAGACAAAGAAAAACAAATATTCTTGCTATTAAAGAGTACTTCGTTGACTTCTTGTTTGTTATCAGACACTCGGCTGCGTATCAGTTTCAGCAAAAATGCAACAAACAAAGGAGACGCTTATGGGAAAATGGCAAAACTAAAAAAAAAAGGAAAATGGCTTCCTTTAACTTCTAAAAAAGTGTTTAAAATTTCAAGGCCACAAATCAAGATTATTGCATTTATTATCTGACGAGAAGTTCTCTGAGCTAAAGCACTAATCCAATTAAAGAAGACGAATAATGACATTTGTTAACAGTAAATAAAAAACAACCATAATTTCGGGTTTGATCGATAAACTGTCGATAAAGTTAATTTTCTAAAACTCTGCAATCTTCACCATGAGAAACTTTCCTGAAAGTCAGTAAAGAGAAAACTTTTTTGGCTTTTGTAAGCAAACACACCAAAGTTATGTGGTTTTATTTTGTAATAAAGAAGATGACGAACCCAAGAGATGTGTAAAAATGTCTATTTTAACTTTTTCTAAGCACAAACATGTTTACGTTTACCACCTTGCTCTAATTTTTCTGTTCTTCACTTCCTATCAGACAGAGAAGTAACAGCACGACTGACTTGGCAACGCAGGGTGGAGCCCCCAAAGGCTCATGCCAACTCCACAGACCCCCCCCACCCCTTCCACGAGCGGCTGAGTCATGTTTGCTCACGTTTCCTCACAATGACTTGACTTAATATATCTGGAGGATGCCAAACCCGTTAGTGTGCGAAAAAGTGGAGATAAAAGATTAAAGGATTAAAAACTCGGCGAGAGAGAACCTCGCAGGAGCTAAAAGAGTTGTTAGTGAATCTAACCTAGTTTCTGTCTCCTGGCTGAATAAGTCGACGTCTGTGTACTTCGGCGCACTAAATAATTCACACACAGATACAGAAACACACTCTGTTTCTTGAACTCAGCTGTAAGCATTGGATGGCAGAAAATCTGTTCTTCCCGCAGAGGCAGTGGGGGAAAAGGTTTGTCGAGTGTGGCCAGGAAGCGGGGTTGTCGAGCGCTGGTAGCAGACGGTCACCTTCCATGCACACATATACACACAAGCTAAAATAGGTCAGCCCTTACAATGCTCTCAGAAAAATCCATCTACTGCGCTGCAAGCATGCGGGGGAAAGATGCACTGCAACGGCGCAGAGAATAAAAGGGGTCTGTATGGGATGGGAGCCTGCTGCTTCCATCAGTCTACCATCTGAATCAGAGCGATGGCGCTCAAAGACCTGCTGGGGTTTACAAGATCAATAAAGTGAACTTAAAACCAACAGGATGTATATTTAGCTAGAAACTGCAGAAATTAAAAACAACATTTGCAACATTTGTATTAAACCTTTGCCCATCGTTGTGACTCTCGTACGTAAAGTTGCATTGTATTATAAAGAAACTGTGCAGAGATTTGAAGTGGACTTACGTGGAAGCGTTGTGAACAAATAATATCTTACCTGCTGTAGATAGTATTTTGAAAGACCCGCAGCTTGGGGAAATATTTAATTCTCACTGAATTAAAACGCTAATGGCTAGTCCAGGCAGACCCAGGACCAAAGTGGATTCATGCCGTCTCTAATCTCAAACGTTTTTTATAACCGTTGCGGTGAACACTGATCATCTCCTGGCCATCACTTTTAGATCATGTTTGAGGTCATATTTAAATGTTTAAATGTAGAGATAGCATTTATACTTTTGCGTTCCTGTTTATAGTTTCTTACATTTTGTATAACCAAACTACTTTGCATCATTTCTCTGTTGCAGGTCCAAGACTGTGGAATGAGTTGCCACTGTGTGTCAGGCAGGCTCCCACACTCACAGTCTTTAGGTCTCACTTGAAAATCCACTATATTCCCTTGCCTTTAACCTGGTGTGATTTGTTTTGATCCTGTCTGTATTCTACAGTGTTGGCCATTTAATTATTATCTGCTGCTACTTGTATCTATATTTTTATGTTTTCCTGTCCGCTGTGCTTGTTTGTTTCTATTGTACAGCACTTTGGTTGGCCTGTTGCTGTTTGAAGTGCTCTTTAAATAAATTGGTATGGTATAAATATTTTTAACCACTTGTACCAAAACATTCAGCTCAGTCAAGAATCAGTGTGTATCCTAATAATATACAAGAAGGGCACCCCACCCTGTCAACAGAACCAAGCGCCCTTCCCACCAAACTGCCGCCCCCTGTCGACAACTACTGGCACTGATGTAGCGCTAAGCTCGTGGCGCAATACAGATGCGCTAGCTAAAAAGAGCTATAGAAATAGTGCTCCCTCACGCTGAGCCATGAAATCATCTTTATAATGGCTCTGTTTTTACCTTCCTATACACTTTCCAGCTTTTAGCTATGTCCTTGCTCGTTTTAGCTCTTAGCTAAGGTTTGGTTAGTTTAACTTTAGGCTACAGCCTAATAACATTTATCTACGCTTTTGAGCAAATGATGATATGATAAAAAACAAAAATTGCCAGAATGAAAAATAATTATAAATGTAATAATTTAGAAGAAGCTCCGCTCAAAACCAAACATCGTAAAAGAATGACAATTAAAAAAAAAAGATTCAAGTACTTAAGTCAGGTGACGAGTGAAGCAGTCTAAATAAACAGCAGTCCCCGTGGCTCAACGAGGCTAGCCTGTATAAATAAAGGTTGAATGAATATGCTTCAATTTGTAAGGAAACAACCTTAGCACACACCAAACACACTCTGTCTGCTCTGTCAGTGGAACAGACTTAGTCAAGTCTTCGTCAGCTGAAAATAATATAATAAGGCCAAACGAGGTCAGTGGAGCATTGAGTGAGCAAGAATATTCACACAGCTTGTCATTCTGTGGCACAAAGCTGAGCCTGATTTGTTATATTCACATTGGGAAGCACCTGCGCTGAACTGAGAGAGCCCAGTTCAGCCAACTGTTTCAAGCATCGACTCCACTGGGAGCCTCCATCCTTTGAGGTCTGTCAAACCCAGAAATGCGACTCGTACTTCTTCCTCTGACTAATAAGTCTCTGTTTGTTCCTTTTTACTGTCAGAAGACTAAACAAAAAGAATAGAAACTAAAGACGAAGACAGAGAAGGAAAAGGAAACAAACAGTTTAGCGTTAAGCAGACCCTGCTGTAAGGAGACATTGAATTAAAATAAGAATACGTATACATAATATATAGGTCCTATAGATATATCCTACATATAGGTATATATACTTCTAATATATAAATGAGAATATTTAAGAAAAAATTGTTTTACTTGCTCACTTTTTAATCAAAACACAAAAAAATGTATTTGTAAATGTTTGTATCATTTTTTTACAACGCAATTAACTGTTTCCACTTTTAGAGAAGTAAGAGGGTGAAAACTCTCAAAGAATAAAGTCAAAAAATGCTAAACTGAGCGAAAAGTTAGATATTGGCTGTGATTATTAGGGACTCAAAATTGCAAGAAGGTGAATTATCAGTTGCAGTCTGAATCAATTCTGGATGGTTGTGACCAAGTGACCAATTATCTGTGTTTTGCATGGTCATTTTTTTGAAAATCACAATTTATTTTTGAGTGTTCAGCCAAATACAACTGAAAATTTTAGGCTGTTCCCATCACCCGCATTGTACCTGGGTACAATCAGTGCAGTTACAACATGCAGTGACTCTCAGGACATCATTACCTGCAGCGTCCCCTCAGTGCATACTGAACTTGGCAAAAAAAGCTTTTCCTACTCAGCTCCTGCAACCTGGAACACCTTTCAACAAGAACTGAAGTTGTCCACCTTCATTTCTTTAAGGGGTTTCAAACATGTCAGTGGAAAACTTAAGGCAGTTATGTTCTTGTTTTTAGTATTTCACCCTGTTTTACGGCACCTTGATTTATTGTTCTATACACTACACTTATTTTAACTGCATTTTTACTGTAGTTTATTGTTATTATTGTCTGTACTTTATATGTTTGGTCTGGAACAGGTCTCTCTTGTAAATGAGTCCTCGTGGCTCAATGAGACTAGCTTGTGTAAATAAAGGTTGAATTAAAAAAACTGCCTTGGCTCAGTTTGGCTCCACCATATAGCCTCATCCCCAACTCTTCAGGAGAAGACTTCTGAAAGTAAAATAGACAGTACTGGTGCAGTCTAAATATTATTTATCCTCAGCATAGTTAAGACATTTGGGGATGTTGCTTTGATTTTTTTTTTTTTTAATAAAGGCAGATCTCAAGACTGAAAAAATATAATTAAGAATTAAGCTCCTAAAATAAGTACTGGTAGGTAGTGCAGTTTAAGTACTTTTACCTGATCAAAGCAAAAAAAATAAATAAATAAAGACAAAAATTCACCAAAAATACAGTTATAGCTCTCTGGACTACCAAAAAATAAATAAATGAGAAAGCTTTGAGATCACCACAAGGACTTTATGCCAGTTTGAACATGCTCAAAATGTAACCGATAAAACAGTGAGGTAAATGTTTCAAGACATTGTGGTTTTGTTGCAAGAGTTGCAGCACAGTGAGAAATTGACCTATAGAGCCACAAGCTTCAGTTCTGCAGCTGATAATCATGTGAATCGTTGTGTGGTGATCAGATTTACATCACAGCTCAACTCTGCCTCGTGTTAAATCCACAAAAACTAATCTAATATAGCATGTATCTAAAAAGTATCATTTTAAATGTGGTAGCAAAGAGCAATGTCAAAGGCTCCAACTAGCAACTTGGACCTTCATAGAAGAGTCGTCTTCAACACGGTCTGAAAACAGAAAGGGTTAACTGGTATTAGCACGGTTATAATTTCCCACTTTGGATCCAAGCCTACAGCAGGAAGCAGATGTGGACAAACCTCATAATCCAGGCATCTGGGACATGGGGATGTTTTGTGTGAGCGCGCACGTATTTATTGCTCGTCTGCTCCGATAATCACTGTCTCCATCAAGAGTCAAGGTTCTGCGTATTCACCTACATGTGATGCTATGAAACCAGCCATTTCTTTCAGCCGTGGACTTTCTGCACCACTGTTCAACATGTTACACAGCATCACAGCACAACAAAACTTCCTGTGTTGGAGTGTGTTCTCGCCTTATCTTGATCAACCAAGAGCTCAGATCACATTGGAGGGTCAGCTCGTTTTCATCCTGCAAAGGCTCACAAGCATGCACAGCTGCAGAGAGGGAACATCATGTTAGGGTTTTTTCTCGGCAACAGTCGTCTCAAGAGGAAAAAAAAAAAGTAATGGAAAGGACACTAAGAAAATCTAGGAAGGCTTGTTTCTTGTAGTAACATGAGGCTGGCGGACAGTAGCTCCCCCCCAAACACACATTCTTAGAAGCAGCAACCGAGCCCTGAAGTGTACCCCTCTACACCCACACACACAAACAAGCTCATAAAAGCAGAGACCGACAAACACAGATGGAATCTCGTTTTCTGATGGATAACAGACAAGACAAGCAACACGGCAGATTTTAGCAGCTTTATGGTGTATGTTGTAAAAGTTGTGAGCCACAACTTGTTTCTTCAAAGTTATTTAATGCTTATAATAGTCCCTCGTTTATCGCGGGGTTACGTTCTATACACCTCAGCAATAAGTGAAAAACAGCAAAGTAGAAACGCTGTATTCATTTAGTATTTGGCTTTTTAAACCCTCCCCACACTCTTGTAAATTTCTAAACTCTTAAACCTACGTGATTTAACAATACAGATAGTCCTCGACTTACGGCGGTCTCGACTTACGACGTTTCGCACTTACGTCACGCATCTCATTAAAAAATATATATATATACTTTGAAAATTTTTACTTTGAAAAGCCAAGTTCCGGTTGTACTTCCTGTTTGACGGTAAGAAGCAGTAGCTTGACAGC
>JARVGQ010000804.1:10779069-10789988 GCA_031762355.1 Hypsolebias martinsi | reverse complement strand
GCCATCTCCACATCATTGCATTCAGTTTTTATTCACAATTTGTTTAGTGTCCCAACTTTTTTGGAATCCAGTTTGTACATACATGTATTTAAGTTGAAACAACCAAGTTGAGTGGAACTAGTTGACATAAGGTAAGACAATGTAACATTTTATTTAGTGAAGACTGAGCTTCGGCTGTAGACCCAAACACCTTCTCTAAATGTCCCAACATTGAAGTTTAATCTCTGATTAAGATTATTCAAAGTCTGCTGCTATATTTAGAGTAAAAATCCCAAAACATCTTTATTTTTTTTTATTTTGCAGCAACATATGAATGGAGGATTATCTTCAACTTTCCTGGTCATTAGTTTCATACATGATGCCAAACTAAACTTAACTTGGATAAATTTGGTTTGGATAAAACTGACCAAAATGAGTCAAATTTAATGTTTCATGTTGGCTTTAGAGGCATGATTGAAATTACTTAAGTCCAATTTTCACTAATTCACAAATGAATACCAAAAGCATAAGTGCACTTTAGAATAACCGATTCAAATGTTGATTTGAACTGGTGGCCATTTGGTCTACAGTGAGCCGCCACCACCACCATATTTATAACAGTGAACCTTTATTCTTCTTAAAGTTGATTTAAATTTAAAGACTGTTTTGCATCTGTTAAGCCTCAAAGTACAGATAGTATGACAATAAACTCCTTTCAATCACTACCTAAGGATTAAAATAATGCCTATAAGGCACAATATCGATGAACAGGTCTGTTTTCATGCATAAGGTGCACAGGATTATAAGGTGCATTAAACGAAACAAAACAGTCAGATAAGTCAAACTTTATTCAGCTCATTCACAATAACTGCATAAAATTGGTTTCAGGTCAGTATGTACAACCAGAATTCATATATGACACACTGTTGATTTTTGAGAAATTTAGCGGTAAAGGATTGTAAGTGAGCCTTATAGTCCGAAAAATACGGTAAATGTTTTAAACCTTGCTGACTTTTTAAACACCCAAATGTTTGTGTTATTTTGGTTTTATGTTTCATGTGAAAGGTATTATGAACTTTCTAACAGCTTTCAATGAACAGATCTGTCATCATTTTCGTATCAGTGAGAACAAGTTACAGAAGGATGCTGATGACCCGCCTGGGCCAGAGCTTGTTTTTTTCTATTATGTAGTGTTTTTAACAGACTCAAGGCAGAGGAATGAAGGAACGGGTTGTAAATTCAAGACACATGCACGTCAGCATGCAGATGAAAAAGAATGTTCTGCTCAACTTTTCCCTGAATTCAACACATTTGGAAAATAAAGTCATCAGTGATGTAACACCAAGGAAAGGAAAAAGGCGAACAATGTTTTTGCTCATGTTTGTTACCAAAATATCTCATGAACTACGGGATGGATTTTAATGAAATTTTCAGTAAATAATCACTGGATGTACATCGACTAAGATTAACTTTTGGAGCCAACTAAACTCAAGATGGCTGTGTCAGCCAACTATTCTTAGAAACCACAAAAAAAAATAACGATAACGCAACCAGTCTTACAATTACCAGTCTAAAACTCAGTGTACAATTGTAATGAAACTTACAGAAAGTAATCACTGGATGTACATCAACATTTGGAGTTAACCCAGCTCAACAGCTGCCACAGCTGTTTAACCTTAGCAAACACAAAAATAACTATAAAACAGCCAACTGAATTGAGTTTTTTATGGTTGTAGCTTAGTTATTCCCAATACATACCGGTATACAGGTGAGATTGAGCATAACTTTATCTCCAAGGGTTGATCAATACCTTCATCGTTTATTTGCTTAAAATGATCTTAGTCTGAAACAAAATATACATGAAGACTCGCAATATGCAGCTGGGCCTTTAAATTCAAGTTAATTGCATTCATGAAAATTCTTTGCAACTTTGGTCTAAAAGTTACCCTCGCTCTTCAGCGCTAATGGGCACTCTGGGTAATGGGCAGGAGGACACTGATGTGAACATGGCAGCTGTCATATCCACAGGAAGCTCTCTGCATGTGTCGGCCAGCATGTTGAGCGCTCGCTGCGTGTTTAGTGGCTTCTACTCTTACATGAACCCATCTACCATCACGTAGGAATAAAAAGCCATAAGACACAACAGCAATCTCACAGGAGGAAGGGGGAAAGCAGGAAGGAGGAGAGAATACTAATAAGAGGACTCCAAGTAGCCATGAAAGGGGGGGAGTTGTTCTCTCAGCTGGAAGGAGGAGAAAAAGCAATCCTGAGGAGGCGGGGAGTATGGTTCAGGAAAACAAAAGAGGAAGGATGCAAGGAAAGGAGACAGAAATGAGGCAGAGGGAACCTGATACTCAAAAGGCATCGCTCCGTGTTCGTCTTTGTCTGTTTGAGTGTGTGCAGCAGATAAGTTTGTACTGCAGGTGTTAGTGGACTCACAAAATCCCTCTGTGTGTAAGTAATATTTGCCATGCTGAAAGCAACCTGCTCTGATGAACCTAATCAAAATCCGTCTGCTGCGTTTTGCCATTTTCTACCAGCACACGACTTAAAGTGTTGAAATGAAAGCGTGCGTCTCTGCAGATGGCTCGCTGATAAATATTTGCCTCTGAAAACCAGACGCACACTCTGGAAAACATCCATTTCGGTTCGCTCCTTTTTCTGCACTAGAAAGCTTGTCGTGTTTGCATGCAAGGAGGAAAGGAGGAGGGGGTTACAGTACAAGTGCGTGCAGATAAATATGTATGACTCCGCGGCGGTAGGTTTCCAGCTTTGTATGCTAATGATCTAATTCAAGTTTAATTATGCTACGTAGGTACGCTGAGGGCGGGGAGGTGGAGGAGGGCTGACGCACCACTGAGCGACCTCATGAGATAAAGCTCCGGCAATGAGGTAACAGATTTAATCTTTTTAATCAGATTGCAGGAAGAGAGGGTCTTTCCTCAGAGACAATACAGGGTGCTGCTAAAGGCCAGCACGGATGAGATTAAAGATTTTAACGGTCAGTATCGATGATCCAATTAGAGGTAAATAATTCAACGCAATGAAGTGATTTTTAAAAACCACATCAAAGCAAAATCAGTGTAAACGCGTAAGGTAACTGAGGCAACTATGTGCTATTTTAGCTGTTCATACGTGAAAACATTCAGCTCATTCAGAAGATGGGTGCTCCGACTTTTGGTGTTTGTGACTCCAACATATATATGTATAAATATAAACTGTTTCTTTAAATTACTTATTATAGTTGCTCCTATTGTTGTCTTCTTAGCTAATTTTCTGCAACTTTTAACTTTTAGCTGGCCATTTCTTACTTTTAGCTTCCACTTCGGTACTATAGCTAGCTTTCTGCCACTTTTTGTTTTTACTTACCCCTTTGCTACTTTAACTTTTAGCTATCCTTTTGCTGCTTTCAGCTACCACCTTGGTAGTTTTAGTTTTTAGCCAGCTTCGTTTCAGCTTTGACTTACTGTTTAACAATTTTTAGCTACATTTTTGCTACTTTTCGAGTTTAGCTAGCATTTTGGTACTTTTGGCTTTTTTAGTTTTCAGTTGTTTTTTCTTTTAGCTTTTAGCTAGTGTTCAGCTTCTTTTAGCTTTAACAATTATAATTTGTCTCTCAGTGTTCATGCTGTAAATGTCTTCATTTATTTTTTTGTCAGAAAAGATGAAGAGTCGTTTTCTTTGTTGTAAGCTGAACTCACATTCAGATCATTCTTCCTCCCCACCCTTCTGAAGCTTGTTGGGGTATTTCTGTTGGTCTGGTCAATGAAAGAGTTTTCTCCACATCCGAGTACAAAATGGAAAGAAAATGGCCGGTGATTACCGTATTTTTTTTTAAACATATTTATGTTTTTTTCCCCATTTTATTAGACATATTTGGACTGATGCAAATTTATGGCGGCAAGTACGGTATATTCAAAAGTGCGATGCATGAGCTGGAAGCTAAGACCTGCTCCTCTGTTTAATGTTGGCCTTTCTCATTTGACAAACATGGCTTCCATCACTGCCCCCAAAAGAGCACCCCTTATCCTCAAGATGTAGGTGGACATCCGAGTCTTGTAACCTAACAATACTTGGTGGGGATTTGAATGTGAGTTTAGCTTACTGAAAAGGGAAACTTATTGCACGTTTTAAAACTTGCAACTTAGCTTTTTATTCTTAATAAATGTCAAAAAAACAACAGAAGTCATCCAGTCGCTTGTGTTTAAGAGATTTTTGGATTGACGTCCTGGATGGATCTTCATCAAGACACCACAAATTTTTATTTTTAAGCATTTATATTTTCTTTAACTCAACGGGCTGTTACAGTAAAATGCCACTTTTTCCAATTTTGACTTCCGTTTGGGATGTTTTTATTTGAGTTGAATTGAGAAAGTTATAAAAACTATTGATCGCAGGAGTTAAATTTGAAACTTTTAGGGCAGCTGATTAGTTCGTTCTCGTGTAAATCTTTATTTGCATTGTTTTCTTCAATAGTCAGTATTTTAAAGTTTGTTGTGAGCGCTCCTCATTTACTCACTGCTTTTAGAGTAAATGCCACTCCTCGCATAACGTCCGCAGTCATGTGGGTGCAATAAATTACTGTAAGTAAAATATTCTGGTGATATTTCACAGAACGGCACAAAGATTTATCAGTTCTTAAAATATGAATGAAGGAACGACATATTTGTGCTCATGAAAAAGGTGAGAATCAAACTAATAATGAGGAACGTGGTCAGTGTGATCAACCAACAGAACTACCGGTAAAGATAAATGATTTATTACAAATGTCTTTCTTCTGAGTTATAACTACAGAATTCATTTAAAAGGAAAGTCTTTAAACGTTTTCTTGATTTAACTGTTTCTTGTTTCATCTTTTATACAAACTTGCTAAAATTTGACCACAATTAGCAACAAATCAGCGATTTTTGGTTTATTTTACTCGTTCATTTGTCCCTGAAAACCACAAAAACTTGCATCGCTTATTTCAAAGTGTTCCTAATAAGTAATCTGAGCTGCACAAGGTTAAAAAGTTGTTTTTAATTTTAATTAGAGGTAGAACGTTTCTGTAAATATACAAGTAGGATGTGTTACTGTGTACTTTTCCTGTATTTTTTTGTATGTTTGGTGAAACTCGTGTCTGCAGAACGTCACGGCTGCAGCTCCCAGCTGGCACGGGTCTCCGCAGCAACTCCTGAAGGACCCTGCAACAACAAAACAAAGGCAAACAAAAGGAAGAGCAAAGATTAGAGGTGTGCGCACGCTCAAGCCGAGCGAAATCTTTATTACTGCACTGCGGCTGGTTGTTTTAATGAGACAATCCTACGGCTTGGTTATTGAATTAACGATCATTACGAGGAGCTTGAATAACGGCGCGCAGCCCGGAAGAAATTGTCGGCGTGCGCAGTTTAAGCTGTCGGTCTTTAAAAAGTGCTTCTTCCTGAGAAAATCTGGAGCCTTAAAGAGCTCACGCTGCGATTTTACCAGCTCACTGACACTTACAGCTTCAAAACACGCATTAACCACAAACCAATTATGTGGAGCTGCAACTACTTGTTGATGACTTGTGCAGTTTAATGCACCTAATGAAAAGTTAATAGCAAGCACACTTAGAGATTTCGGCACCTGCTACCACCTCCGTTGAGGTGAAAATAGTTGACAACAATGAAACTGTAACATCCCTTTATTTATCATGCTTAAGAATATTTTGCACTTTGGAGAGAGGCGTGACCCTCGTCGTGAGCAGAAAGGGTTTCACTTTATCATCCAAAACCTTCTGGGAATTATTTAGGATAACACTCCACACAATGAGCTGTGACATCTTCAATGAAAAATGATTGATTGGGCTGCAGAGAGAGGGGCTCTTTGAGAGACGGATCGCTCAAACAGTCAGGCTGGAGAAGCCCAGGAAGATGATGAATGGTCTATTTACCCAACAAACGAGCGGAGACGCGCGCATGAAGATTAAATGCGCAGGTTTCTGACGTGTGCCGCTCGCGGGATGGATAGAAATTTAAATAATACGTCGGTGTTCCCTGTCAGGAAGCAAGCTGGAAATGAATTTAAGCGGAAAGAGACCTTTTGTTTTGTTTTGAAAGAATGCTGCTCGGTTCGTTTAATATTTGGGGTCGTTTCAGAGCAAAATGCTTCGATTAGATTTGATACAAATCACCTGCCGCCTTTCACGCCAGCATTTTAGATCATGTTGAATAGTGACAGAGTTGTAACCGTTTGGTCAAACCTTCAAAACAATATAAAACATGAAACATCTCTGATGGTGTTTAAGTGAATGCTGCCGTCAGCTACAACAGGCGTTCCCTAACTTTTCCATATGCCCCCCACAAACAACATAAGCTTCAGATCGAGGCCCCCCTCACAAATCCACAAACAATGCTACAAAATATGTAAAGAAACATCAAATTTTAGAAGGTTTTAACTTTTATTCACTACAAAGTATATTCAATTAATTATTACAGCTGCTGAGCATTCAAATGTTATTAACAAACGTTTTAAACACTGAATTATATTCCGACTGAAAAACAAACTTTTTCAACAAGCTGTTGACCAGAAGAACAAAACCAAAGAAATCTAATGTCTCTTATCTGGAAATGAGAGATACAGACTGCCCTAGTGGACAATTTTTATTATTATCGTTACTATTTTTTATTTTTTTTTTTTTTACTTCTGTCCAGCTTTCTGGGGCTCTCTAGTGCCCCCACTTTGAAAATCACTGAGCTAAAACACATCATTTTAGCTCTATATTTATAAAACTAGTTGTGTTATAGTCATTGTTGGGGTTTTAAAGTGCAGGTGGCTGCGACATTCATCTTCCAAAAAGATCGACTCCAGAAGCTATTCACTTCTATTTCATCCAGTAATAACTTTTTGTGGGTTTCATTTAAATCCATTCAGTGGTTCATGAGATATTTAGCCAACAATAGATAAAAATTCTGCAAAATGCAGCTGAAAAAAAAAGAAGAAAAGACAGTATAGATGTGCCTTATTACTTTACATTAGCTTGTTTTTTTGTCGCTGCAGTCAAACAAAGTTAAACCTACAAATGATCTTGGCTAAATCATTTCAGTTGCACACAATTTTCTTTCGCTGGGGCTCCTATCCCTCAATGCCATCATAAACGGACCATTTAACACAGAAAATGCAGCAACTGTATCTAAAGTCGAGCCACTAATCACTTATCTAAACAATGGCTTCATGGATCGCGAGCAAGTGTTGATAAAGTGACCCAATTCTTTACAGCCAGCATCTATAATTGATGCGCAATAGATGTAGCAGCCTCACATCTGATAAGGGGCTCGGCTCTGATGGATATCCAGATAGGCTTTTGTAGGGTGGAACAGATGTAGAGTCGTGCATCGGAGAGGGATGGGGTTGCCTGTGATCATTTCCACCCTGCAGCGAACAAAATAGCCCTCATATATCCCTGTAATCTGCATTAGCGCTGAAGCACCAGCCAGGAGACAGCGCAGAGGGGGATGAGTAATGGGGCTACCGCTGATTTGGCGGGGCTATATTACACCTCAAAACTGAGGCATGCCCAACTGGCGAGAATATGAAATGAGGATGTCACAAACGAGCATCCTCCCTCCCTCTCGATAGCTGTATTTATTAGTGCGCATTAAAGCCAGAAACACGATTCATCTGTAGCAAGTAACGATACATTTGATTTTTCTGAGTTTACTGCTGATTTACCAACTTCAAGTGTCTTTTAATAGACATTTAAAACCAAATATGACCATCTGCAGTCGAGCGTTTATACAAGTTATCTACTTAAACACAGTTCGGAGATAGCTTGACTTGTTTGCAGTCAGTATAAAGTCTTTAGATGCTTACAGAAAAAAAAATGCTGCTAATGAGCTTTAGGTGGATGCAGAGCACAGAGCACAGCTTGAGCCCATTTTATTCACAGAATACTGAAAACAGAAGGGCTCGATGACTGAAGACCAGCCAAGAGACCCCTGTTAATAGAGGAAGTGATGTTTACACTTTCATAAAAAAGTCTGTCTTTCTGGAATAACTTTTGATGAACAAAGGTCATTATAAAGAGTACAGTGCAAAAGTCCTTATTCGGCCTTCTTTCATTCAAGACTGCCTAGTATAAGGCAGACGCTTGTTATTATCCACCTGACAAACGTTTCTTTACTTTACTGTATATCTTACTCTTCCATCAACTTTAATGCGGCCCGAACCGCAGTGTGTAACTCCACAAATGTTATATCAAAATAACCGGCTCAGCACCGTGATGTGAGCTGTAACTTTTACTAGCATTGCGAGTAGGCCTGTCACAATAATAGATTTTGTCAGACGATTGTCTCAGAAATGATTGCGATAAACAATAACATTGTTTGAAATTTGACAATGATTAGTTATTAGTGTCAAATTTAAGAAGTAATGTTGGTTGATTTTTGTGTGAAACACCTTTTTTGACCACCGGATGGCAGTATAAAACTGTTTGAATCAAAGGATGGACAGTGAGGGAGCGAGCAGCGTGTCTCTTTAAGAAAAATGGGAGGGAGGCCTCTTGATGTGACACAGGCTGTCTCTCCTTCCTTTTTTTCTGTTCTCAAAATGGTGGCCGCTCAGTGTGGTTTGAGCTGTTTAGCATAGCATTTTTCACACAAAGCTTTTAATAAAAATTTAAAAAAATCTGTAAACAAGTTATCAGCTTCTTTTTGCAGAGAGAAACAACTTTTTAGACGAAGGCACGGGTTTCAACCGGGACTTTTGGAGCTTCGACAAGACGGAGGTTTATTAGTTAATAGTTTAAACTATTGTAATTCATTGGATGTTGGTTTAGACAAATCATCTTTGCATCGTTTACAATATGTCCAGAACGCAGCAGCTCGTCTTTTAACAGACACTAAAAAAATATGAACACACAACCTCTGTCCTGGCTTCTCTCCACCGGCTTCCTGTCCACTTCCGGATTGGAGTCATTTTGGATCAAGATGGCTGCCACAGCCACCTCAGAAAAATCCAAATTGACTGTAATTCAGTCATTCAAAAATGCCTATAACTCATTATTTATTTTTTTCGTATTGAGCTGAAATTTGCTATGGTGGTATCTGAAATCAAACATCTGAAATGGCTGCAATGTGGCAGTCCCCATCAGAGTTTCTCCAGGGACTTTCTAGTTTTTTTATACTTTGCTTTTTGTGTCAGACTTTATGTGACCTTTCTTCAATATTCTAGAGATTCTAGAGCCTCCAAAAGGTCTCTAGGTGAAAATGTGAGGGTTAATGGTTGATAGTGTACCACGCCTCTTGTTTAAGAATCGCAGTGGATATAGAAAATGGACAAATGGGTGTTTAGGCACTAAAAGAAGTCTGTTACAAATTTGCAATCTGTTTTAGTTTAACTCGTGAAAAGTAACAAATATAACATCAAAAATATGATAACTGAAGATTATAGCCTGTTAACAACAACTTGGGGGGAAATGATCAACAAAAAAAAAAAAAAAAATAGCAGTCCAAGTCCAAAGAAAAACTTTGAAAGATCTCTGAAAACCTGGAAAACTAATGATCAACACCACCTTACAAGAAAATCTAAAAGAAGTGAGTAATTACTCAAGACTTTTGCACAGTACAGAAATAGCTCTGTGAAAAGCCCTGGCATGGGTTTGTTTGCGATAGATGAAATAAAGTCCAGGGAAAAGAACACCCTCCCAATGATAAACCTCCATCATGCCGGATCATTGCTTTGCTGCCTCTGGTATCGGAGGCACCGAATGGATCAAAGGAAATATGAAATCACAGAGTTACCAAAATGAGCCAGCCAGCACCGGGAAGCAAGTTATGGATGAAGAGGGAAAGATGGACGGGTTCTGTAGTAATGAGTTCTGACCCAAACACTATTGAAAGCTCAGAGAAAAATGAAATCGGCCAATACAAAAAAAACAAAACAAAACAAAACTCATGCACTTTCCTTTCTTTTAGCAAGAAACATTTGAAGAGTGACAAATTATGTTTCTTTGTATTTTTAAACTTCACTGGAAAAAAAAAAAAAAACAGTTTCTTAAAAAAGTCAAATAATTTTGTGTCCTCTTGATTTTTTTTTTGTGCATACTGTACTTCCTCTTTTTTGCAACCAAAAAGGTTTTTTCCCAAACCAATAAATGAACCCACGTTTGTACCACATTATAATCAAGGCACTCTTATAAATGACTAATGAATAGTTATTAATGCAGCTTTTAATCAAGCCATTAACACCAATTAAACCTTTATTAAGCAGTTAGATAAAAAGGACAACTTGAACTTGTGTTTTGCTAAATAGTGAGCCAACATTATCTCCTCTCCATTCTCCCTATGAGATTATTGAGCATGCATCAGGGTACGCATTCTTCATTATTTAAAATTTAAATAAACATTTTTCAGTAATTTTCCTGCAAATAAGCACTTTGATTATTTTAGACACAATGTTTGTTTTGGCAAAAAGAGTTTAGTTTAAAAGTAATCTGAGTAGTTATTAATCCATTATATTCACCTGAATAACTATAAGTACATTACTTGGTCAAACCAATCAGTGAGCATATTGCTTTATAAAGTGTTTACAAAGTTACAAATAACCTATTATTAAAGTATAATTTAGTTTTATTGTATAGTGATGCCAGATGACGTGTGCAAAAACTACATTAAAAAGTACTTAATATACTGTATATGCTTTTTAAAAGCAGTTCTTCTTAGTTGAGGCATTTTGTAAAGTTTACCATGAATATTTCTATGTAGTTTCTTATTAAATTCATAAAAAGTTAAACGGTGTTCAAAATATCACGCATCGCTGAAGTACCAAAAACTTGAACCACATAACTCCACTCGGTTTTTTTTTTTGTTTTGTTTTTTTCTGGACCAGCACATCTCAGCCTCCTTTCAGTTTTACATCCAGAAATCAGTACAGCTGTCGAGTTGAGTAATGACCCGTTGGCATCATCTGTTCGTTTCCCGGGG
>JARVGQ010000804.1:10759815-10776678 GCA_031762355.1 Hypsolebias martinsi | reverse complement strand
AGTACGCGCGTACGGACACGCGTACGGACGTACGCAGAACTATGTGGAAGCCTTTAGACTTGACTGCTTAGTGATGTTAACGTCCTGGTACCTGTACTCACAGCATCCCTTTTTAGGCCAAGAAATAGCTGCAACATGGAAGAGTTAAACGTGACAGCAGATTGGAGTTTGTCATCCAATGCAAACATCAGCTTTACCTGCTGAGACCCAAAAAGGCTAATTGAATTATTTATGGAAAACAAGATGCCAATCCAGCTTATTATTATTTAGAGTCAGTATCCTTCAAGGGTCGTTGAAAAAAAGGCAGAGATCCTTATTTTTTTTGTCCTTGTAGACTCTCTTGAGCTTGAATTCTCAGCCAGCCTGTCACAGTGGTTTGACAGGGCTGTCTGTACTTGCAGAAGGTTGAGAGTCCCTGCTTCCATTACCCAGGATCCTCCATTGTCACCAGACATCCGTCTTACATTGTGTGGGTTCTGGTTTCATTTCCACGAGTCACCTCTGCTGAGCTTCTGTCTTTATGAATGAGTGTGTGTCTGCTTGTTCTGAGCGACTTCCATGAGCTTGCAGCTCGTCAAACGGCTCTAATTATAAGCGTCGAGCTCTCGGCTGTCAGGCTGGGCTCTTGGATAGTGAAGCCTATCAGTAATGTGTGTGTGTGAGCGTGCAGATGTTTGTTCGTGTGAAGTGTGGTCACTGATTGGTTGCTGCTCGTACATTTTGCCACAATACTGAGCAGTGTTTTCTCCTGCCATGTCTTGTTTCACCTTAAATCTGTAACATTTGTGCCTCTATAGATGCTACACACAGTGTGTTAGGGTCTGCTGCCACTTCACTTCACGGCCATTTAAGCTTCAATACTTTCTTCTTACTCGGCCGCCGAAATCTTCCAAAACATCTTCGCCACGCTCAGCTTGTGTTTTCATGAAGTTTTAGGTATCTGTTTCCTTGGAAAAAATTAGACATTTTCAGCCTGCATTTTACCAATGGCTGTTAGACATAGCATTTTTAACCGATCTGACCAACAAGTTGAATGACCTTAATGTAGCGCTGCAGGGATATTTTTATCATAAGTAGATTGCTTTGTCTTCATCATTTTAAAAGTGGCTCACATGCTGAAAAAGTGTGTGCACCCCCTGCCCTACACCATAAAAAACATTAGGAAACCCCATTCCGCTGCATTAATGAGCAAAACCTAGCCGTAGGTTCTCGTTGTAGGGTCAAGGGGTAAAACTAGACTCTTTTACGGTTAAACCTTTATTTTGCACCATTTAAAGTAAAGTATTATTGCTGTGGTCACGTAGCGGAATGGTCAAAAGGCTACAGAAATGTTCCCATTTCACTTAAAACCACATCATGTATGGTCAGAGGGGCCACAGAAGCTCATTAGGTCCTAAATCTTTGGCCTTTCAACATCTCAGATTTCTTGGAGTGACTGAACCTTTTCATGATTCTTCCTAATTCTACTTATAGAAAAAAGTCAATTTTTAAACAGTGTTTCCTTTTTTTAACTTTTATGTGTCTTGTTGTTGCCTGATCTCCCGCTGAGCTAATCCTACTAACAGAAGTTTTTGGTAATGGTTAGGCAAACCTTGGCATGCCCTTGTGCGTTACTCTTGAGTGAAACCACATGTGCACAATCCTCAGTTCTTTGGTCTGCTTGTATACTTGATCTTGACAGGTAAACCACCTTCTCTTCGTCTTTTCTCCTCATCCTCTTAATGTTTTTTTTTTTTTTTTCTGTTGCGCAGTGGCAGGTTACATGGTTGACAGCTATGATGACTCTGGTCCCTGACAAGTTGAACTTAATGAGCACCATGAAGTCTCTCCAATCGGAGAAAGTGCCTATTATCTATCATCACTTCTCATAACTGCAACACTTCTATCAGAGACCAAGAGAGTGGTGGTAATGCAAACTTTTGATAAGAGATTCTCCTCTGGAGGCTGACCAGAAGCTCCAAAGGACTAATATTCTCATAGAAATAAAGATTTCAAACCAATTTTTTTTTTTTTGGTCCAGTCAAATCATAAGCGTTTCTGTCTTGATTATACATTTCACACAGGTTGCGTCAGAGGAGGATTATGGTTCAGTAAGTTTGTTACAACTTTGTTGAAATGGTCGATGGAGATCTGCCTGCGATCCTTAATCTGTAAAGCCAGAGGCACGATTATACGTCCAAGCAGCTGCCGCAAGAGAAGTCAAACACTAGATTCAACACGAGACGCTGCATTGTTGAGCTCTCATTCCACACATATATTTTCTTGATATTTGAGTATTTATACCTGCACCCTCTTTTTTTGAAAATTTCCCATCTTTCTTTCTCAGTATTTGCTCACGCTCTCCTCATGTGTCTCCTCTCTGGAAGGCTTCCTGCTGACGGTCTCCAAGGAGTCTTATTGATATGCTTAGAGAGGCGTTGCAGACGAGGAGAAAGAGAGGAATGAAAGTCACACACTGCAGCAGCAGATTCACTGCCTTCCTTCTAGTACAATCAACAGTAAAAATCACAACTCCCCCAGCAGGGAAGTCTCGCAGCTCCTTTTGTCGGCTGCACTGATACTCACCGTAATTACCTTCTTCCACGAGGATAGCCTGTTTGCCTTTTGAGCTAATTTGAGGTAATCTTTGGGGCTTCTCTTATGCAGGGATATACAGTATAACAATAACCCACTATTCTGATGGTTAAAGAACATCTTTTCTTAATATTTAGTTTTTATTGTGGCATTCGTTTAATTTGACTGAGGTTCAGAAAGGAAGCTGTTTCCCCCAAGACAGAAGTTTTTTCCCTTTTTTAATGTGTTTCATCACAAATGTTTTACTCTCAGGCATTGTTTAATATGTATTGAACACAGGAAGTGATGTATTTTGAGTCTCAGTTGCAGAGCTGAAAACAACACAAGTCTAATTAGCCCACTGACATGTTTTAAGACAAAAAGATAAGTGTATTAATGAGTAATAATTTCATAGGAAAACGTCTTGAATTATGGTTTATGTCAGCAATTTGATCACAGTAGGTTTTTTCCTATTTATAGTTATTTTCTTCAGCCATTGTGAGAGTGATTTTTATTTTTTTATTTATTTGTTTTTTGCTTTAAGACTGTCAGTCACAGAAAATCATCGGAAGATGTCACTTTTTCCTCTGGGAAATCATAGCCGACCATATTGTCACTAGTTATTAAAATCACACCAACAAATCAGCAAGAGACATGGATACTAAATTTATAGAGCAGACCCCAGTACCAGCTCAACAATGGAGATGGAGTTGCTTTTTTCCTGCTTTACGTCCTGTGTGAAATGATGTTTCCATATTAGCACTACAACATGAACATAACACATGGTTAGACTACAGTGTTGACGGGGGAAGGATCCCTTAGCTGGAGATCAGTTTCTTTTGCCTTTAGATAAAGCAGTTTGGACAAAAGTTTAATAAATTCTTTAAATATGGTTAGCAGAGTGCTGCTGGCCTCCAGGTTTGACATGGGCTGCTCTGATTGGTCAGTTTACCTGAGCACCACCATTAACAAACAGTTCATGCATGTTGTGGAGGGTCACTGGTGCCCATGTCCAGCCATCACTGTGCAAGAGGTGGGAAACACCCTGGACTGGTCTCCAGTCCATCACAAACGAGACAAACAATCATTCACTCCCTCACTCTCACCTAGGAACAATTTAGTTACCAATCAGTCTGTTGTTCCCTATTGACCCATTACAAGGTTGACTAGACAGTATTTTAACTAGAGTTGATGACAAACTGGAGTTGAACTGATCAGTGTCTGTTCCTTTGTTAGGTCTAATGCTCCTTTTTTCTGTCAGACAGCTTTTACTGAAATGTGTTTACTGCAGTTAAAATGACACATTGGTTCTGCTTTGTGTTAAATCAAAGCTTTCACAGGTAAAATCATTCCTCTTTCTTATTTTGCTTAATGACATTTAACTCTGCATGTCATCCCTGAAATTCTGACGCACAGAATCACAAGTTCAAGTGTGAACTGTGTTACACAATTAAAAAGTTTTATCTGCAGCATTGTTCATTAATCTGGAACAACACTTTTAACGTATTACAGAAAATATACACATGGTAGGCACACTTAATGATACCAATGACCATTGCATAAGGTAATACATTCAGCAAGTACTTTTACTTTAATAATTTAAGTATTTTTAAAAGCAAGTACTCATTTACTTTATCTTAAGTAAAACATTAATGTGGTACTTATACTTTTACTAAAGTACAGTTTTGTCTGTTTATTTGTACTTTTACTTAAGTACAGTGTTTGAGTACTTTCTCCACCACTGTTTTGCTCAATATTGCAAAATTACTTTGCTGCACAGTTCCAAGGGCTGACTGTTGACGGTGACATAGTACTTCCAACATGATCCTTGGTATGTGTAGAATATGTCAACAAGTAGCAATAAATATTTGTAAATCAAAACCTTTAATTGCCATATCTTTGTGGTTTATATTTTGATTAAGTTATTATTTGAGTATACCGGTATGTCCTTTGAGAACATTTGTTTGTAAGCTTATGTAGATTTTTCGTTCCCTGTTAATTGGAATTCTTATCCACTCTTGTTTCTATATTTATATTATAGTAGTGTGATATGGTATACTTAGATGCATCCCTGTGTTCATGTTTTCCAGTGTCATATCTCATTTACCTTTAGTTAGCGGCCTCTGTATTTTCCCAGTTAGTTGCCATCCTCATCTGTTCCTAAGCAGGAATCATTCCAGGTGTTTACACTTTCCTCCTTCCTTTAGTTTGTTAAATTATATTTGTCCATGGATCAATTCAATCAGCTACTTAGACTACAAGCATGTTTTAAAGACATAAAAACATGGATGACCCTAAATTTTCTGATTTTGAACACATACAAGACTGAGGTTTTAGTTTTTGGACCTGAGCATCTTAGGAATGATTTTTTCAGTCTTTCACTCCACTTAGATAGCATTAATCTGGCCTCCAGTTCTAATGTTAAAAATCTTGGTGTTAATTTTAATCAGGACATGTCTTTTACCCCCCACATTAAAAACGTTACTAAAACCACCTTCTTCCACCTGCATAAATCACTAAAATTAGAAACCTCTTATCTAAAAATGATGCAGAAAAACTGGTTCATGCATTTGTCACGTCTAGACTGGACTATTGCAATGGTTTGTTATCTGGGAGTCCAAATACTTCTTTCAAAAGTTTTCAGTTAATCCATATTTCTATCTTAACATGGGGTTCTTGACCTGCCATTGTGTATCTGTTCCTCTCAAACCCAGCCGGTTGAAGCAGATGGCCGCTTGACCTGAGCATGTTTCTGTTAAAGGTTTCTTCCTCATGAGGGAGTTTTTCCTCTCGACTGTCACCTTTGTGCTTGCTCAAAATGAGAGTTCTGCGATGGAGTTAATTTCAATGCGGTCTGCTCCTCAGATAAATAGTGTTAACTTATTATTTTTGAATATGAATGTTTCTGTTCAGCACCCTGCGATGACTTCTGTTGTGACTTGGCGTTATATAAATAAACTGAGTTGAACTGAATTGAAATTGTTGGATGAGATCGAGCATACTGTAGTGTTATTTTCAAAGTATGTCCAACACGGTTATAATGATGTCTTGTCTCAACATAAAAGATGATCCTAGTCCAAAACTCTGGCAAAGAATGCTCAGCCATTGATTTTATAATGTACATTTCTTGTGTGCCTTTTTTTTCTCTTCCAAAATCGAAACAATAGAATAATTTTCATCCCAGTTAAATCCTAGAAAATGAAGCTATAAAATGAGAGCATTTCCCCAACACAGTGCCTGCATTAAACGCTTGTAATGGTTTGTAACTGGATATGCTTACTTGCTATCTGAAATTAAAGCATAGATATTACATCCCTTGAGGCCAATCAAGTAGTTATGTGCATATTCTGCAGGGACACTAATGTGCTATAAGCTGCGTCTTTGTGTGTGTATCAGTTTATTCGTGTGCCATTTCTCTGCACATGAATTCAGTTTAATTTGCTTTCATAATTCATGCTTTCCCACATTAATAAATTGCGTCGTGTGCCAGTTTCTGTTTTACAATTAAAATATTTAATAAAGAAAACACACAGCTCTAGGAAGAGAGTTTTCGCTCGCCTATAACGTCGTTACTTCGGCTCCACGCTGAATGGAAATTTGATTATCGGGGACAGACAGATTGTGCGCCGTAACAAAACAAATGGTGCAAAATCTCCAACTTCTTCATCAAGATGAAAGCAAATTGTTTAATTAACTGGCAGTGCTCAGAAACAACATATGGTGGCATTCATTTTAAACTGTGATGTGCTTTGCTTTTACAGAATGTGGTGTGTGAACCGACTGCTGTCGTGCGGTGCTTTTCGTCATTTGTTGGACAAACAGCAAAATGAAAAATGACATAAATAGCTTGGAATTGCAGGCATTGTATTCCTTGAAGTAATGGATTTCACCCGCTGCATTTCATGTATATTGTGAGATGACAGACTTTTAGCCATTTTGGTTATACCTTTTAAAAAATGTGCAATTTAATGCAATATTTGTTGGGGGCTTTTAACACCAAGTAAACGACTGTCAGCTACCATTATGCCAAATTTTAGCTCAACGCATTTAAAACTGACTGTGTGGCCAAATGTTCAAATAGCCATGGAGGCCATCTTGCATTGGGTAGACACCTTAGGTGTAGATGTCAACCTAACAACTTTACAAAAGGTTCCATAAAATCCATCCACTGGTTCATGAGATATTTTGAAATAAGATAGAAGATTTCAATATTTAATGGTAAAGGTTTGAAATGCTCATCGAGAGGAGCCAGTTGAGGTGGTTCGGGCATCTGGTAAGGATGCCCCCTGGACGCCGTCCTAAGGAGTTGCTTTGGACATGTCCGACTGGGAGGAAACCCGAGGAAGACCCAGGACACGCTGGAGAGACTACGTCTCTTGGTTGGCCTGGGAACGCCTTGGAATCCTCCCAGAAGAGCTGAAAGAGGTGGCTGTGGAAAGAGATGTCTGGGCCTCCCTGCTCAAGCTGCTGCCCCCGTGACCCGACTTCGGAACAAGCAGAAGATAATGGATGGATGGATGGTTTGAAACGCGCCAAAGTTCATGCTCAATAATCCAGGTAAAAAAATCAAGCAAAGTTCAGTCAGGTCATTTGGACGGTTTATTTTTTCTTTTTTTTTAGATGTTTTGTCCTTCATCCAAAGGACTTCATGAAGCATGGACTTTGATGTTTTGAACCACTTTGACTTTGGCTGCTTCAGAGGAGTCAACAGCGGAGAGGGTAGGCCCCAGAAACCATCTTATCACCAGCAAACTGGTTAATCCACTATGTGAGTGTGCTGATTGTGGGACTAAGTTCGTTGAGGCTCCTTGGACTTATGAAGTCCTTTGGATAAAGAACGAAACAGCTCAACAACAACAACAAAGAAACTGTTCAGATGATGTGACTGAACTTTGTTGGGTTTGAAACACAGCTCTTGCATGATTCGTTTGCACTCAATTTGCATGTTGGGGATAAGTCTCACCTACTACCACACTACATTTTAGCTCCATATCTGTAAAACTGATGGAGTTATCGACATTTTTGTGTTCACCAAGTTTGCTTTGTCGTACCAGCCATCTTGAACCAGGTTAACTCTGTGTCAATCGAGTGATTACGTTGTGAATCTTCCATTAAGATCCGTTCAGTGGGTCATGAAAATAAGTGTATGAAGAAGAAAAGCTGTGGTTTTTGTCTGTACAAAGTAAAACAGTAAAGCTTTGATCACTGTGACTTTCATTAGAAAACCTGCTCCTACAACAGGTAGAGTGATACTGAACTTTAACCAAAACTACACGTGTCTCAATGTCATTAAGGGAGCAGGACTTTCATTAGCCTAATGTTAAAGTATGCATGTGTCAAATTTCCTCGTTAGTGACCTTTATTCTCTGACTAATAGCCTTCGGTCTCTGCTGGTGCCGTTTTCCCTCTGCAGGGGTACCAGCACATTACTTTTTCCATTTCATGTGTCTCTACGGTTAAAAGTGCTGGCAGAAGCATTTTGTAAGTGAGTAGAAGATTAACTCAGGACTTCCTGCGTCCGCTGAGCAACCTGCGAGGTTGAAAGGTGCCGTTACAGCTGTCGGATTATTATGTTTTCCTGTTGATTTATGTCGCACTACTTCACAAGATGTTTCTACGTAAGAATCAGGAGAACTAGAAGAATACAAGGTAGAAGTAAAAGTAAAAAGAAAAATAGACATGAAGCAAAGATAGGAGACTTAAATGTTGCTTTTTTGATATAAAGTAAAATGAAAAAACAAACTAGTTCTGAATGTCCTTTCTAAAGAGAATGGGCACTTTTTTGCAAATGTCATTGCATACATGAATATAATATTCTACACCTGATATTTTAGTGTTGTTTATCTTGTGTTACTTGTGCGACTTCATCTGACTTTTGAAATATTTCAGGAGATTCATCAAAAACAAATTCTGAAACAGTGACTTTAACGCACCTACTTTATTGTACTTTATAACTTGACAAGTGAACCGCTTTGGTTTAAACTTTAACGTAAAGTCTTCTAGATGTTTCTCCCGTGAGGGAGAGCGTTTTTATTGGAAATGTCAGAATGAGGCGGTTAAAAATATAGTCTAGTGTGTAGATATTATGGTTACAGTCAGCTGAATCAATCTTGTTTTCAAAAGGTCACTTTCAATCAAAAAGAGCTCGATTCTGAGCTAAACGTGTGCAAACGTAAATGCTTCTTTGACATTTTCCTCCTTTATCAAAATATGCACAAGTCGTTGCACTGTTATTTGCATTAACTCCATCTGCAATGTAGTTTGTTAAACCCAAGTTAAAGTTTACTATGATGTCAACTCATATTGTCTGTATTGTAGCAGCAGCTTAGCAGGGGGGGTAAAAGAATTATAAACTGATTTATTTAAGCAGATTCATGTAACGCCTAAAGCTTTTAACGATGACGGTTTCTAAGCAAATATCAAACGACGTGTTTTAATTCCACTACAAATAGGTTAAACTCTCACTACGGCCACTTTTGAAGAAATCTCACATCCTTCTGCACTTGTACAGCATTAACGGTGCAAAATTAAAACCCGCTTTCCTAACGCACATAGCTCCCTCATCTCCTCTGTCGTGCTCTTTATATTTCTGTTTCTATCCTCACTGAAGATTTTCATGAAGGCAATGAAACAGCCATCACTGAAAGGGCTGAAATGAATTTTCATTATGATGGCATTTTAATGAGGACTGAAGGAGTTGGCTGCTTTGGCTCGTGGCAGAACCTCTTTATCAATGAGTGACATGAAAGAACTAATAATGGTTCTGAAACAGCCCGCTCCCTGTCTCTTTGTGCCTTCATTTATCTTTCTCATACACAAAACAACACACGGACAAAACCACAGCGCACATTGTGGTCAGGATTTGAAGAGAAGAAAGTCGATTTAGCTCAAATTTAAAATCTACAAAGATTTGAAATCACTTATTATTACTGGGAAACTTGTGCTACTGTTCTCTATCATTTTTTTTGCCATTCCTAAATCTAAAAATTCAACGTAGCTATGAAAGTTTTTTTTTTTTTTTTGGTATATCCACAGATTTTTAAGGATGATGCAACACATTTCTTGTGTGAAACAAGTTGCAAATTGGACCTTGTTAAGATGGAAAAACAGTTGTTTGTATTTTTTTAAACCTATTTGTATGTAATGTGGTAAAAAAAAATCTAACCGTATTTCAACCAATATGAATTTTTGGACATGTAAAATTGTTTTAAATTTTTTAAATCTACACATGATTTGTCCTTGTTCTAACTGGCTGTTAGCTTCACTTAC
Source organism: Hypsolebias martinsi (assembly GCA_031762355.1). Taxonomy (NCBI): domain Eukaryota; kingdom Metazoa; phylum Chordata; class Actinopteri; order Cyprinodontiformes; family Rivulidae; genus Hypsolebias; species Hypsolebias martinsi. Next base: position 10,766,856 of record JARVGQ010000804.1, on the reverse strand, counting down.
TGATGAACATTTATCTAAACTTAAATCACTCTGACTGAAACCTGCAATTAACCTCCAAAACAAATATCTTTATGATTTTTGGTCGAACCAAAAACACCCTTGTAGACTACAAACTAAAAAAAAATCAGTTAAAAACGCTGATATTCTCATAGTCTTCTCATGCTTTGTGCCATTTACTCTGGGCAGTTTTCTACTAATTAAATTAATTACCGTATTTTCTGGACTATACAGGTGGTCACCGACTTACGGCGCCATCGACTTACGGCAACTCGGACTCCGCCCCCAGTGCCGTTACGTTGTCTTTTTTATGCAGCATTTTATTTTTATTTTTTCCGATTTTTTTTAGGGTATTTTGTTAGCTAACTGCTTGTAAACACATTAAAACGGCGTTCTAAGTATGTTCTAAGTGTTTTACATTGAAAAAAATTGTGTTTAAAAAGACGTTACAGCTGCCATGCGGTTTCAGTTTCGAGTTACGGCCGAAAATCCGGACTTATGGTGCCATGTGGCCGACGCTCCGAGTTACGGCAAAATCGAGGTACGAACGGTCCTTAGGTCCAGAACCCGTTCGTAAGTCGGGGACTACCTGTAATTCACTTTGGAGTATAAATCTAATTTATTCAGAAGTAGGCCTATCGTGATAAACAATAAATTAATTAATCGCATGATAAACTAAAATGAGGTTGACAATTTTCATTTGTCGGTTTTATCGTTTCTTCGTGTCTTTCTTTCTACTGAAGACACTGGATGACAAAAGGCTCAATTTCAGGGCTCTTCACTGACCCCTCACTTTCTCTTTAAAATCAATTTTAATGGTCCAAAATGGCGTTTCTGCATCGCTAAAAGCAGCTAAGCTGAGAAGCTACGCTACGAGCTAACAGGCTGACCTCCGGAAAAAAAACTTCGTCTTGTCGAAGTTCCAAAGTTCAAGGTTGAAACTTGAGCCTTTGTGTAAAAAAAGTTATTCTCTGCAAAAATAAGCTGAGAACTTTACTGATTTTTTAAAAATTAAAAGCATTGTGTGGAAAAATGCTATGCTAAAGAGCTCAAACCACACCGATCGTCACCATTTTGAGAACCAGAAAAAAAGGAAGGAGGGATAGTCAATGTCACGTCAAGGGGCCTCCCTCCCATTTTCTTAAAGAGACATGCTGCTCGCTCCTTCACTATCCATCCTTCGGTTCAAACAGTCATACCGCCATCTGGTCGTCAAAAAAGGTACTACAGTATACGCAAAACAAAGTCAAAATTTCTTCTTAAATTTGACAATAATTACTAATAATTTTCAAATTTCAAAACAATATTATCGTTTATCGCAATAATTTTAGGGACAATTAATCGCCCAGCCAAATTTGTTGTTGTGACAGGCCTATTTAGAGGTGTATTTCACAAAGTGCAAGAACAGACATTTAATCTGAAATAAAGTCACACACAGAACATACCTGGGATCCTGAACAAGCTTAATTAACATAACAAGCCAACAAGTCCGATAAGCAAGTTACCGGTAAATTCACCAATCTCATTCCACATCACTTTTGAGGGCATTTTACTTGTGTTAAGTTTTTCTCAATTGTCTCTAAGTGAATGTTTGTGTGGGGTGGTGGAGCGGTACAGGAAATACAAATAGTGGTCAAAAGCCTAGAGGGCACTCTCGCGGCTGCAAAGGGTAATGCTTACGCTTTGGTTCATGTCAGTATGAATGAACATTTAATGCGTCAGTCACAAATTGTGTCATGAATAGGGGAAAATAATGTATATAAGTTGCTTCGGACTACAGTATTAGTCGCAGGACTGGCCAAACTATGAAAAAAGGTGTGACTTGTAGTCCGGAAAATACGGTAATTTAAGGCAGATAAGCTTTTCTAAAATTAATTTTTAGTGGGACAGCTTATCTAACATTTGCAGTTGTTCATTTTAGGCAGTACCACTTTTTCCACTGTTTACGCTCATTTTAGGGTGAAGCAGTTTTTCTACAAATTACAGAAATTTTAATAGGAACAGCATTTCCCATATTCACAATATTAATTATCTTTTATTTTTAACTAACTGTTCACACAAGTAGAAACTGATCAGGACTACAACTGCTGCACGTCACCACTCTCGTGTCCACGTCCACCTCTACTCCCGCCTTCGTTTATCATGTTTTTATCCGCGGCGCTTACGTTTTGAGTCATTGATTGGAAATAAATCTCAGGACTTTACAGTTTAGCTGCCTGAGAAAACCTGCCAGATATGAGAGATGAGATTGATTGAGCTGACAAAAGGTTGCGTTATTGGCCGGGAGAGGTTATGATGAAATCACGGACAAGGCCAGACAGGGCTCAGTGTTTGAAAAAAACCTAATCATGTGAAGTCCACTTCTACCAGATGAGAGAGAGAGAGAGAAGTGGAAAAAAATCGTCTGGATCACACGCCTTAATATTCAGGGATTATAAAGCTGCTTCTCAAGTTCAGTAGAAATTACACGCCCTTTGTGAAAATGACCTAAATGCACGAGCTGTAATAAAGCCGAGACATGTTGTGAATTAATGTCACAAAAGGTGGAAGTACACAGCACATGTTAATGCCAAAATGTGCTCGTTTCATGTGTGGCTCTCACTTGAAGCCCTCAAACTAATGAGTTGTCAAGCAGGAACACAAAGTGTTTTGATATTGTTGCAACTTTATGATAAGCTGCAAATTAATGTTTGAAAAATGTCACTTGCTAAGATTTCCCCTCTCTTTAACATGGTGTGATTGATTAGCAGAAGACTTCAGATGCTTAAATGAGACTTTTACTGCACAGTGTGATCCAGCAGTGAGAGGTCCGGCTTGGCTGGCTCAAGGTCAGGACGATAGGAGAAAAGAGGCCCCCCCTGGCCCGTCATCACCAGCCCGCCAGATGCTACACAAGACCGCTTCCTTGACTCCCCCTTCCTTTGCCGCACAAGGTCGTCTTAAGCCAGCTCCGCTTCCACAATTAGCATGCAGTCTGTGGCGTGGCCTGTCTGGAGGCAAACGCACAAGCTTTCTGCTCTCCTAATGAGATGCCAGTCAGCGAAGGAGCTCACGGGGGCATCAAAATGTAAAATATATATATATAAATAAATTTTAAAAAATGCCTCCTGGGGTTATTTGCAGCCTCTTATGGGTGATAGAGGAGACAACTAAAGCGCACTTGGAATCGTAGGCTGCTAACTTTACATGACACGCAGTGTTTGGTGGTATGCATACATTTAAATACTCTGCTGTGGCATTTTCAGTATTCCTCATCAAGTTGTATAGCTTTAGCTAGAACTTTAAAAGCAAAGGGCATTGCTAGAGGGAGAAACAGTCATATGGAAGCAGATTCTCACATTGCGGCTATTTGTTTAGTTTATTTCAACTTTACTTCTGAAAGATCATTTTATACAACTTTTCTTTCCTTTTTTTTTTTTTTTTTTTTTTTTGCATGTTGAATGGCTGTCAGCAATATAGAAGCCATTTTCATTGCTTGCCGGCATAAAAGGCAGCTGATAACGAATTTGCCCGTGTCAGTTTGTGTGTTAGCAAAATATCTCATGAGCCAGTCGACACATTGTAATGAAACGCTCAGAAATGGCTCCAACTCAGTCAGTTTTAAAGATTGTGACTAAAGTTTGTTTTGGTTATAGCAGAGAGTCATTCCCAACACATAATCTAAACGTTAATAGATCATTTTAGATCTTTGTCTGAAACTTTGGCAACTGTTCAAGCCAACCCTGTTTGTCTGTTAGCAAAATATCAAAAACAGTGGACACATTTTGTCGAAACTATGAGAAAATAACAGGACAAACAACGATTGGTTCATTTTTGGAGTAAAAACTATTTAAAAAAATGACTGGACAGGCAATATGCATGCTTTCAAGGACTGCTACTTTCATTTTTTTTCATTACCGGCACTATTTTGGGGCAAACATAGGCCTTTCGCGATAAACAATAAATCAGTTAATCGCATGATAAATGAAAATTATCAACCTCATTTTCATTTATCGGCTTTATCGTTTCTTCTCCTTTCTACTGAAAACACTGGATGACAAAAAGCTCAACTCTGGTGCTCTTCACTGACCCCTCCCATTCTTTTTTCTCTTTAAATCTGTTTTAACCGTCCAGAATTGCGTTTTTGGATCGTTAAACGCAGCTAAGCTGAGAAGCTAAGCTACGAGCTAAGCTAACAGGCCGACCTCGGGAAAAACCTCCGTCTTGTCGAAGCTCCAAAATTCACAGTTGAAACCCGTGCCTTCATGTAAAACTTTTTTTTTCCTCTGCAAAAAGAAGCTGAGAACTTGTTTACTTGTTTACTTGTACTTGTTTACTTAATTAAAAGCTTTGAGTGAAAAATGCTATGCTAAAGAGCTCAAATCACACAGAGCGTCCGCCATTTTGAGAACCGAAGAGGGAGAGCCTGTGCCACGTCAAGGGGCCTTCCTCCCATTTTTCTTAGAGATCCACTGCTCACTCCCTCACTATCCATCTTTTGATTCAAACAGTCTTATACTGCCATCCGGTGATCAAAAAAGGTACTACACACAAAACAAATTAAACATTTCTTCTTAAATTTGACAATAATTACTAATTATTGTCAAATTTCAAACAATATCATTTTATCGCAATAACTTCAGGGACAATTAATCGCCCAGCAAAATTAGTTATCGTGACTGACCTGGATTATTTTAGTTCTTATATAAATATATTTTTTTAAGTGTTTTAAACGCTTCCAATGTTCTTGCATTAGTCTAAACAATATTTCTAAACGCTAAATGTTTTAAAAGAGCAGAGCATGTCATGATCTCCAGTCTCTCTGCCACCTGCCTTCGCTTTTGGCCACGCCCACTTCTCCGCTGCAGAGCGGAGATCAACATGCTGCAGGAGGGCGGCAGCTTTTCCCTGCACCTGTGGGCTGCACAAAGGTGCAGCAGGTGCTAAATAAGTTAAAAATAATTAATTTAAATTTTTTTTTAATCCATGCCTATTATGTGGCTCATCCATTAATTAGCCAACTGTGTGTCATGTCCAATCTTACTTTGAAAAACGGAGAGTCCGCGAAAGACAAACCGCGAAGTAGCAAGGGACTACTGCATATAATAGAACAAACAATGCAACAAAAGCACTGGGATCCACTACAGGTTTTGTTTTTGTAAAGAACTTGTGATCCTTAAAGATGTCAATCCAACATCCGGTGCTACAAGCACAAATTCAGACAAGGTCTTTAGTTCCAGTAAAACTTTAAAGCCTTTTGCATCCCTGCTCGGACCAGATAGGACTAAATGCTAGAAGGCTTATTTTTAATATGCACAAAGACACACAAAATCTGATGTGACAATTTGATTCTGTAACATTAAAAAACAATCATTATTTGCTGTCAAATAGTTTTGTTCAACCCTCTGAAACTGATAATTAAATAATATGGGTTGAAATTTTAATCTAGGAGGGTTGTTCCGATTATATTAGGGCTGATGTCAAGTATTTGGATGTGTTGTCTGCAGAAACCCTCTTTGTTCAAGAAAATCAAAAAGCAGCACAACTTGGGTTTTCAAAGTTGCAGGGGGTCATTTGTTTGTTTGTTTGTTTGCTTGTTTGTTTTTAGCAAATCACACATCTGTGATCAAAATGTCTCTTAGAGTGGAAAACAGTCCAGAAGAGCTTTAAATGAGTTTTTGAGTTGATCTGTTTGTCTTTTCACCAAAGAATGCCAAACTTTTCATTGAGACTCCAACAATTTGGATTTTCTTATACATTAGCTTTATTTTATTTTTTTTCAGGGTTTTGTTTAAATAAATCAACGACAGTATTATATGTTGTGTGCTATCATTTCTTGTGAGTGTGTTTAAACATTTTCTAAGACGCAAAACTTCAAGTGCAAATTATTTTTGTATTAGTATATAACTCTTGCTTGAATAACAATATAATTTATTGCAAATTTAATATTTAAGTCAGAGCAAAATTATTTATTACAAGTCACCTAGTATTCATAAATTGAGCTGTAAATAAAAACAAGCAAAGAATATATGCAAAGTTGGAAGAGGCCATGTAATAAAACATTTTTTCGTCAACCTTGTAGCAAAATAAATAATTAGAACAATAATTAACTGTATGGGTGGGTTATTCAAATTAATGACAGACTGGATGAACACTCCCCCAGCAGGGGAGGCCATTTCACGCTCCATGTTGGACCTGAACGCAGCTTCTGGTCTCATGGTGTTTGGACTCGGACTGCCGATGACCTCTTTCTGCTCGTCTGCTCCCCAAAAACGCTGACCTCTCACGCCACAGCTCTGTGACTCCTGTATTCATCAAGAAGCAGGTGAATGCTAACAAGGTGCATTGCTTTTCATCTCACATCAGCAAGAGAAAAAAAAAAGTGTATTTGTTCTCACACGACTAATATTCACCCATTTAAATCACTTATTTCACAACTACACACAAATATTATTTCATATAGTTAGTAGAAATTAAAATAAACCTTCGGCTTATTTACTGGAGATTAAAACAGTGGATCTGACTTCAGTAGTGAGGAGCCAGCAATGACCTGAAAGTCTAACATAAAAAATGTAGGGTTTGTTTATCGCTGGTTTAATCCTGCTATGACTTTTGGTATTGGTGCAACTTTAGCTTGTTGAAATATTTAGCTTTTTCTGCCACTTTTTTCTTCATAGAAAATGAACTGAGCTCATTTTACATCCTTCAGACCTTTAGATCTGTTTACAACCTTTTACGTGCTCCTTTCACATTTTGTTCTGCTTCAGCTTCTTTCAGCTTCCTTGTGCAAATTTAAAACATTATTTCAAATAATTTCAGCTGTTCTTTGCAGCTGTTTTGTGCTCCTTTCAGGTTCTTTATGCTAACTACAATATTTTGGGGCTTCTTCTAACTTCTTTCAGCTAATTTCACCTTGTTCTGCTCCTTTCATCTTATTTTTGCAAGATTCCGCTTTTCTATTACAAACCGGATTCCAAAAAAGTTAGGGCATTAAACAAATTGTGAATAAAAACTGAATGCAATGATGTGGAGATGGCAAATGTCAATATTTTATTTGTAATAGAA
>JARVGQ010000804.1:10734519-10753032 GCA_031762355.1 Hypsolebias martinsi | reverse complement strand
CAAATCTTTAAGCTGAAAAAGAAATGAACCCGTTTTTAAATCAATAATTATTACCCTGAGATTCGAATGAATCTGGTGTGTAATTATTGAAAAGTGTAAGGTCGAATAAGGCGCACTCATCTGCCTTTGTTCTCCTACATTCACTTTAATTACTTTACGCATTAGTTGATCATTTTGATCTTCTCACAGGATAATTATGAGGAAAAAGAAGACAAACTAAACTTACTAGAACCAACGTTTTTGATTCCGATTCCAGAGGGGGGTGTGACGTTCATGAAAATAACACTTATTTTCTGGCCATAATGTCCAAACAATTTAATAAAACAAAAACTTGTGTATAAAATGAGACTTCTAATGACATTAAAGTTCATTAGACTTACGAGTTGAGTCTGAATTACCTGTCAATGATTGGAAAACAATGCCCCCGGAGAACTAGTTGTGACCACTGAGTGAGACAGATGTGAGAATATACCTCTGGTGCAATGTGACATTCGGTGTAAACATCTCGACCTGTGGAAAAAGGCGGCCGCAAATCAGCAAAGCCTTCCCCGTGAAAACCATAATCCTCGCTCCTCTGATGGAGACGCAGAAGAATAGAGTGTTATCACCTCGACTGACACACTCTTGTGTTTTCTGCCTGCATCCTTAGGGGGTTTATCACTCCTGCGTTTCATTCCATTATCCGGAGCGCACTGGGGCTGTCCTTGGAGCACGGGGAACGAGACAACTTGTCAGGGTCGCAGAACAAAGAAAGGAGCATGTCGAGCAGCGGATTAGACATAGGCGAAGAAGTGAGGAGCTTCGGGGGAATTCGAGGGAAAAGCAATGCAGAAATGTGAAGGATGTAAAAACTGAACAAGGGAATAGGGTGGAGGAATGGAAACAAATAGAGGAACAACTCTTTCACAGCAGTAATGTCATTCTCCCCCTTATTGCAACCTTTCTTTTTACCTGATGAAATTCCTGCTCAGAAATAACATCATCCTCTGTGTCTTCAGCCCCAAAATAATTGCATTCTGTAATTTAAAGGGCGAGCATTCCTTAAAAGGATCACTCGCTGCTTTTCAGACTGAAGTTTAAAACCAAGATCAAATGTGGAGAAATAATGGAGTTGTAGCCAATTTAGTCAAATCGGAAAAATACTTTATCCAAGATCTAATACTGTATCACAACATAAGCTCAAAATAAGTGTTAGGAATGACTCTTATCTACAACCACACTAAATTGTAGCTCAATACCCATAAAATTAACTGAAATATAGTCATTGTGTGTTTTTTTAACATCAGCTGGCTGTGGCAGCCATCTTAAATTGGGCTGGTTCCAAAAGTTGAACACTTGTAGTTCTGTATCTGATTTTTTCCTGAAAGCTTCACTAAAATCCATCCAGTGGTTCATTACAATGATATTCTGTTAACAGAGTTGACTCGACAAAGATCTTGAGCGATTTAGTAGTGCTCAGAATATGTGTTGAGAATCAAACTCTGTTTCTAACGCACCAAATTCTGGGCCAGTATCTGCAAAATACGGAGTAAGGTAGCCGTTTGTGTGCTTTACGTTGGGATGCATGATATTATTGGCATGGTATCGTCCGATATTAGCAATAAAGTTAAATATCGTCCATTCCATAAGAATGTGGAAATTTACACAGTTGCACTGTTCGAGTGTCATTGTGTTAGAGAGTAAATGTCAAATAAATTTGACAAAAAACATAATCCAAGTTGAAGTGATACATCATTTTCAGCCCCCTTTTTGGCATCTGGATTTGCTATCAGGCCAAACTGACAAAGACCATGCAGAATAATGTGGTATTGTAATTCCACAGCAAAGAAAGCTATGTAGTCTCTGTAAGTAGGTCTAGGGAAAAACAAAATCAGTATTGGTATCGGTTATCGGCCAAATTTGTTTTAACATATCGGCGTATGGGATATCAGCCAAAAATCTAATATCGTGCATCCCTAGTTTTATGCTCTGTTGGATGTGGCAGCCATTTAGAATCAGGTGTACTTATTCCATGCAATTTCTATTTGAGTCAATCCAATGAAAAATGTTGGTCGCTAACCATCATTTGTCTCCATTTTCAGTTTCTAAGTTTTGTTGATATGATTTTGTGTTGAACCTCAGCAGATGAGGCCTCACCATCTGTGTGCAACACAAACAGGTGACACATCAGCCCACATCCAAAAAGCTATAAGGGCTCAGACGAGCGCACGCGGCAACCCCTAGATCCCACACTTCATTACACGTCCTGCCATCCCTGACTGGAGTAAATCGATGCAGAATAATAGCCAGCGCCCTCACCCCTCTCTCTTTCCCTCTATCCACCCCTCCCTTCTCCAACACCCTCAGATCATCCCTGTGCACCAGCGTCCTCTTTTCCTCCCCCCTCCATTCGGCCATTCCCTCGTTCCTCTCCATCTAAATTGTCTGATTCCATCACTGCTGTGGGTCATTCCGCCTATCAGGCGAGGCGCCGGTAATGCCGCCATCGTATATAACATGTCTGTTGTGATCACTGACAGCTTGGCCGTGCTGCATTGACAGTAACCAGGATAATAAGCTCATTTCGCATGCGGTTCTGTGTTACTTCTCGTCTGTCTTGGCTGCTTCCTATAATTTAGGTCTGCCACATCTCTGGGGATGACGCTGTATATTAGCCCACCGAGGATTGTCTGCGGTGTTTAAAATTCCATTTCGTTAAGGATGTCAAGTTCATATGTGAGGAGATAATTTGCCGCTGTTACACTTTGTAATGGCTGCATTACCTTCATTTAACAGACTGAACTGATGGAGCAGCAGAGGAGGGAAACAAAGGCGACTGGAACGGTCAAAGTTTTTCCCCAAGTCTTCAAACTAGCTCAGGAAATTATTTATTGTGCTTAATGGTCCGTTGTGAGCTCGTTGCATGCAATTAAAGCTCAGATCTCTGGGTGAAAAAAAAACACAAAAACAAAATGGACTGTCATGCTTGCTTAATTTAAAGAGTTTGAAAAGTTCAATTATGATGATATTAATGCAAAGAAAAAGGAAAAGTTTTAAATAAAGTATTTTTGTCAAATTTACATGCATTAAAATTGATCAACTGAAACAAGTATTTCTTGAAGAAATGCTAACGTTTTAACAAAGACCTTGTGTGGTCTGGTAATGCTTAAAGTAGGTGACAGGGATTACTTTCTGCTACTGCTAGGGCTGAACGATTTTGGAAAATATTCTAATTGCAATATTTTACCTCAATATTGCAATTTAATATTCAATTATTTTTCAATGTCTTCTTCTCATGTAATTTTCAATGAACACAAGCAATAAATCAGTTTCTGTTGCACTGCATTGGTTTGGTCACTGTATCAATGGGCATCATGTCTTTCGCTATGAACTCCGTTAATGCTCGAGTTATTTCCGCATGCAGCTTTGAATTATGTTCATACAGAGTAATACCTTCGAACAGTTCAGTCAGTGATCCCTGTCGGCTGGTACTTTGATTACTTGAAGTTGAACCACTGGTCATTGGCATTCGAGCCATGCAACTATCGTAAATGGCTTTGTGTTGCTTTATTAAGTTTTGATAAGGATTTGTGGCGTTACCTCAAGAGGTAGCAACAGCAGCAAGGCAGGTACTGCACAATACATGTTGTTGTGCAGCGTCTTTTTAAAAATATTTTCTAGCCAAAATAATTCCAAACAACGGACGTGCTGCTCCTCTTTGTTGCCAAACTTTCAGGTGTATCAACTTCTGTCGAGCCTGACGCCACTGTGCAACCAGTTCAAGCAGAGTGTCGACTTCTCCCGCTCCCTGCTCTGCTTTGCTCCACTCCGCTCACTCGCAAGTCACGTAACCAGCTCACGTGACCAGTGAAATTGTAGCCTTTGCAATTAGAAAATCTTGTTTTATCATATCGCGATATTATCGCAAATGCAATTAATTGTTCAGCCCTAGCTACCACCACACCAAATAGTACTGCAATATGGGTAAAACTGTAGGATTGACTAGTTGTGACAGCCATATTGAATCGAGTTGACTCCATAGACAACCATTGGCGCAACCAATGACTGTTTTCCGAGTTTCATTAAAATCCATCTATTGGTTCATGAGATTTTTCATTCTAGTCAGAAAAGACAGAAGATCAACCATGGAAACTGCATAATTGCCCACCTTTGAGGCGATGGATGATCAGAAACTTGATACCTATATCAGAAAAAGCAGGAAAGTAACGCTTTTTCTGTTTTCTGTCACAGTACATCCCCTAAAAGCCTGAATAATTTATAATTAAGCCTCAAACCAGAACATGAGTTGCAGAATATTTCTAGTGACTAAACAATGACAGTGGTTTGAAAGAAAGAAAGTAAAAAAAAAAAAAACATGAAATATTCAGGGGAGCTGTGATAAAGTGAGGTAGGAGCGATAAGGGGGAAGACAGCTCGCTGAGAAAAATCAGAGATCAAAGACTCGGAAACCTCCCCAGCAATATTTCACACGTTCAGGGAGCAAAACATTCCTGTGGCCTGGATCAAAAATCAATGTGCGCTGAATACAACGAATCTGCAGAATCTAGTGCTGCACACAACAGAGAGCGCATGCATCAAACAACTTAAAAAAAAAAAAGTGACAACCTGGCAAATGTTTGAGAAACTAAGTAAATGTCAGTGTTGAATTATTAATTCTCCTTTGCTCAGTAATAACTATGTTATTGGAATCTAGATCACTGAACAACTCAGACGTGTGTACGCAAATTTCTGCTCTTATTTAGTCTTTAAACATTGTTTAAATATTGAACAACACTTTTGGTTGCACAAATATTGAATGAAGAAAGTTTCACCTCGTCAATTACAATAAAATATCTTGAAGTGAGGGGCACAAACATACTTTAAAAGGATGAACTTCAGCATTGCATCCAGACCCAGATGAAGTCTTGCACTGAAACAAATTGTTAAATTTGCGTTGAATGAAATTATTGTTAAATAAAATTAATTTGTGCATATTTTAGAGAATTCACTGTAATGTTCAATGCAGCTTTTCAGATCACATTTCCTGTATTTCACATTAATTCATAGTAATTCATTTTAGGAGGCACAGCTTTTCTTCAATATATGGTAATTATTTTAGACAGTGCAGCTTTTTTTTCACATTTGCATTACCTGTAGTTGATTTAAGTGGCACAACTTTTCTAGCATTTAAAAAAAATCTAATTTTATCCAACAAATACCATATTCTGCATATTGTTTTGGTGAACCTTGCACATTTTTAATTGACAACCTCTGGGTTAGCATTTTGAACATCATGATGAGAAAATTCAAACAAAATTGACAATGATAATTTTCTTACATTTTAGTACGGGGGTGTCAAACTCACTTGGAAAATGGGCCAAAATTAAAACCTTTTTCGAACTAAGGACCAGTTTCAGAATCTAAATTAACTCACGTCAGACACCCAATATCTTTTCTTGGTTGTCGGCTCTTCAACAAGAGTTTGATTGGTCTCATATGATGCTCTGTGTTGCACTTTCATCATAATCAAAGATTACCAAAATAATTCAAGTGATAAAATTATTTTTTGTTTAACATATCATCTTGGGGGCCAGAGAAGATGTCAATGAGGGCCACATTTGGGCTCCGGGTCTTGAGTTTGACATGTGTGTTTTAGTATATCAGCACATCATGACAGTATTGGTAGGATTTAAACGTTTTAGAGTGATTTTTTTCCCCTTAAAGCTGCAATAAATTACTTTTTTTCCATATTTAATCAATTTTAGTCCTATTTTTTTCCACAAATTTATAAACTACTTGCAAACCTTTGACTTCCCACTTCATAAAAACTCAACACATAGTACAGTTTGACAGTGATCCTTCTTTAATATATTTAAACCAGTTTTTTATCTGCAAAACTTGACATCTCTGTGATTAACTAATTGGATGATAACTGTTAACATATCACACCCACATATGGACATATGATACAAAACAAAAAGGTTAAGAAATTAATTTAAGCCCTCACAGTCAAATATTTACTCACAGATCCCCTCAGGTGAGAACGTCTCAACTTAAACCATCTGTTCGTACTGCGAGCAGCTTGGGACATCACACTCGCTTCGTCTCTGCGTGGCGGAGCTGATTTTATCAACAAGCCAGGCAACAATATGGTCTGAAAATAAACCTCTAAATTCTACAATCAAGACGGTTTTTTTTTTTTTTTTTTGTCCTGTACGCTTATCACTTTGGAAAGAAACATTTTTCTACAGCTAAAATTATGGAGCCGTACTCTTCGTCTCACTATCACACGATAAGCAGCAAAACATGAATTTCACCTCATTTACAGGCTGGAGATTGTAGCAGCAAAGATTTCTGCAGCTAGCGGTTATCAGCCAACTCAAATCTGGAGTTATAAAGTAAAGTTGAGCAGGAGAAAGAGCCCGAAGAACAGCCGATACATGTAAAAATAGCCCGTCAGATAACCATTATAACGGTAAATATGGAAAATTTGAAATGTATTACAGCCCTAAAAACTTATCTCAGTGGAAGGTGAAGGCAATAAAGTTTTTGTCTGTGAGTTTTTTAGTAAAACATCATAAACCAGTAGATAAACTTTAATGAAAACGATTCAATGTCCTTATACACTGATTAATTTTTCTAGATGGCTGCCACTTCAAATCAATGGCTTTAAGTGGGTTATTTTGACTAATTTTGTGCTAAAACTTGGTGTGGCAGTAACTAATAGTCATTCACAGTATTCTAGAATTGCACCGCTCGGGGTGGCGACATGTTGGAGCAGCTCTGTTACGTTCATTCAGAGATTTTGCTTTTGGAAACTTTAATTCCTATTTTACTGGATGCAAATCACATTTTTTTGATGATTGTTTCCCCTGGTATCGGAAGCTGTGCAGCTGGAAGAATTTTACTGAAACTTTTAATTTTGGACATTTGTTATGATGCGCAACCATAACAAGGTGGGTTTTTTTTTTAACAACCGGGAGCAGTTGATTAACACCTCAAAAGCTCAAGCAATAGCTCAACTACAGCCCCAAATGTCAGATGAGTTGAAAAGGAGGCGCCGTGGATGCATTCTCATCTACCTGCCGGCTGTGCTCAAGTGCCTGACCACTGAGATTCTGGAACTAGCAGGAAACGCGGCTCGTGACACCTGCAGTTGGCTTTCTGCAGTGAAGAGGAGCTCAGTAGGCTGCTGGGAGGAGTAGCTATCACTCTGGGAGGAGTTCTGCCCGGCATTCGGGCGGTCCTGCACCTCGAGGGAACCAAGAGGCTAGACGAGTCTGGGTGGACGGATCCGATGGCATCTGCGGCCAGTTTCTTTGGATCAGCTGTGAGAAGAACTTTTACAAGAGATCCTTCTTGCCTACAGCCATTAGCATCTAATAACATCTCTTAATGAAACGAGGATAACGAGTTACATCAACATTTAGTTTCTCTTTGATATTAAAAAAGTATTACTGAATTTGAATATGTCAAGTTCAACCACTGCTTGTGGGATCTTGTTAAATCATATGAGATCATCCATAATGTCATTACAGTTTGACCAAAATAGACTCTAACTCCATTATTTTTCAACACAAGTTGATCTTAGTCTAAATACAACATTCTTCCAAGAAATGCTACGTCTTTATTTATTTAAAATCAATTTTTACAACTCAAAAAAAAAAAAAAAAACACTGCGAGCTTGAGACTTTTTTTCTTCTTGAGACAACACGATGTGTGATGAGATCAGCTTTGGGAGCAGCAGCTTCTTAAATGTCAAGAACAATCCGCCTACCAGAACAAAAAAATTCATCACTTCTTTTTAGATGAATTTCATCCCACGGCGCGCTGGAAATCAAATATTCATTATCCCCCCCATAAGAGTAACCCATGGATCCGTCACCCTGATGGTAACAAAGGCGATGTGATGAGACAGACGGAGGGTGAGGCAGAGCAAACACTGCGGCAGCAGCTGCTCTCCGCAGCCCCACCATTAAGACGAGGCGAAACGATGCTACCAGGAGGAGGTAATGAATGTGCATCGATGGTGTGCCTCAACATCTGTGCACCCGGCATACCCGCACCTTCTTCATACATCTTTAACAGCAACTCAAAGAAAAAAACTGTTCTTCTCTTGTTGGGTTTTCTGTTTTTGTGGGTGAAAGTGGCAGCGACAAAGTTTAAACAGACAGGTGAATGACTGGTGGGAGAAGGACGAGCATCCCCACCTTACAGCCCTCCACCCCCCTTACAACTTTCCTTTGGGGGGTTTCTTATAAACCAACCATCTATCTCCATTATGCCCCCGAAATTGCTATTTGTCGCTTTGCGGGGAAGAAATAATCAATATGTCTTGTGGGGGCAGCGAGCGCATTAGAGGAAGCAAATTGATGTCTCTCGCCCCAGCGCTCCTCAGCCAGCACACTGCAGCACAGCTAATGGGAAGCCTCGCTGGCTGGCAGACAGGGAACCGGTGTGTTTGTGTGTGAGTGCGTTTACGTGTGTGCATGAGTGAATGAATGAGCGAGTGGCCAGGCAACAGGGAATTTGTTCATGCAAAGTGAATGCCAGTGCTCCGTGTATGAATGTGTGTGTGTGTGTGTGTGTGTGTGTGTCCACTGCCGACAAGCCTTATCTCTCCCAGCCATCCGGTTTTAGGTCTTTGGGCTGTCAGAGGCAGATAGCCCTGTCACTACTGCAGCATCCCCTTTCCCCGAGAGCCTTGAAGGCTTCCTATCCGACTGACACTTCCAGAAAATCCCCCACCTGATAAGTGTGCTGCAGATGGACGTGACTCGCCCACTAGTCTGTCTCCTCTCCCCGGCTTTTATTTGATTACAACTATCTATCTTTCTCAATGAAAAGACAAAAATGGCACAAATACCTTGATTTTTAAAGTTGTTTTATGTTGCAGAAAAATACATTTTAATCCATCGAGTGCAAGTTGTTAAACATGGTGTCATTTGTGTACCATTAAATTTAACAAAGTTTGATTTCTGAGTCTTAAATGAGCTTCTTTGGGTCCACTTTTGTTTTAGAATATGAAGTTTTTTTTATGATTCAGGTAGTCTGTTGTGCCTTTAAGGACAAGTGTCCATCCATCCATCCATCCATCCATCCATCCATCCATCCATCCATCCATCATCTCTACCCGCTTCTTTCTTTTCGGGTCGCGGGGGTCACTGGTGCCCATGTCTAGCAGTCACTGTGCAAGAGGCGGGGGACACCCTGGACAGGACTCCAGTCCATCACAGGGACAAACCTTTTCCTGCTAAACATCAGGGTCTAGAAGGACACAGAGGGTTTAAACTGTTTACAAGCTGGATTCTAGCATCCAGGACATTTCATTTACCGTAGTTTGTTTTTTACGGTAAAAACACAAAGTAGGGTTTTGATTTCCCTTTAATTAATTAGTTTTCAAATATTCTGGCCTTTTCTTCTTTACTTTCTTTGGTGATAAAACAAAATCAAATTAAAGACAAATTAAATTAGCACTTGATAATTTTTTTTTTTTTTTAAGTATAAGTCGGATCAATTCGTTGAATCTAACAATGTTTTCAAATATTTCAAGTGATTTGGGAGGTCTTTTTCAAATTCTGACAGCTAAATTAAAGAAAACCAAGCCATTTGAAAACCTTATTATTCATTCATCCCATTTATTTTTACATTTAATTTAATAAAAAATAGAATAAAACCTTTGATGTTCACTAAAAGTAGGGTGCCTACAGAGCTGAAACTGTGGATTGGACGTACCAGTAATATCTTAATTTGGTGTTACTTTTTTTTTGTTGTTGTTTTAGCAGATTACCAAACATGTGGAAGCTCTCTGGTGTAACTCGTTAGTGATTTGTTGACTGCTCTAAAGCAGGAAAACCTTAAATGAGCTGCTAAAACCATTTCTCTAGCTGCTTTGGCAGATTTTTAGTTCTTGACAGAGCTTTGTTCAACAAAAACTGTTTCCTTAACTACTTGGCTACTATCACAACCTTGGGTAGTCCATATGGGTATATTAATAACTTGATTTATTAAAAAAAAATACTTTATCTCTTAAGATAGAGACAACAGTGTTTTTGATAATCGTGTAAAATGTCCTGCATTGATTTCAAACTCTGCTTTTTGCACTTTTTCACATTGCCACAACATAAAATTTGCATTTTATGTCTGTTTACTTAAAAGAAATATGTAATTTTTTTTTTTAATCATCCACTGCTGAAAGACGAAGGCGGACATTGCAGAATGTCCAACAAGTTTGTGCATAAACAAAATAGATACATCATCATTTATCATTAGATTACCGTATCTTGTTTAAAAATTCACATGAATGACGGTGGGTATATGCATTCATTCAAGCCATGCTAGGCCTTTAATTAGGAAGATTTGTCATTCTTCAGCTCGACTCTTTGAGCTAAAGCGACACAAACGCTCATTCTTGCGATGACTATAACAATAATTCTTCTTCGTCTGTTTTTTTTGCTTGTCCTTGTCACCGAGTTCAAGAGCTCAGAAAATGTGAAAGGGTAAAAATAGATTCAAATATGATGCACGTCCTGTGCCTGTCCCTTAAAGGTTTGTGCAAAATGCAAAAGCATCAAGCTGACAGCATGAAGGGAAGTGGCAGAAAAACATCGCTGTCACTGCATTTTAATATGACAAATAAATATGTAAATAGTGTGACTGATACTGTGAAACTCTGTGAATAAATTCATCTTTTTGGCATTATGTCTCACAAACACACACACACTCACACACACAATCAATCTCCGGCCATGCCATTGGAGTGCTCAGACGGCTTCGTGTCTCATCTCAGACATAGGACGTGTGTGCGGGGGAGTGGGGAATGGGGAAGGGGTTAGTCGTCACAACAGGATTCTAGATTATCCATTTATTTGCTGCAGAGGGCATTCAGGGCCTGTCAGTCCTCATTTATGCGGGCAGCTTTTGCACACGACTGAAGCTGTAACCATAAACACAAGTGGCGCTCTTTTACTTCAGACGTACGCAGAGAAACGTCTTTTAAAAAGTGACAATTTGTGTGACTTCTTCAGCCAAAGCTATTTTTAAGTGATGCGATACGCCAGTGGCTGAAAAATATCAAGCTGGTACTACAACTACAATTCCAAAAAAGTTTGGACACTGTGTAAAATGTAAGTAAAACCAGAATGCAATGGTTTGCAAATCTCAAAATACCGTAATTTCCTCTGCAATAGAGCATGGTAAACAACTGTTTAAACTAAAAAAAAAAAAAAATGCTTGTTTTTAAAAGAAAAATAGGTTGGGAGTTGGGACAGGAGCGACAAAACGGTGTACAAGAGACATAAAAATGTTTTAAAATGGAGCAATTTTTCTTTTATGAACTTGTTTCATGAATACTTCCTCAAATCATTAACTGTAAACACAGTTCATTGTACCATCCACAAATGCTGGATAAAGCTCTATCAGGCAAAGAAGAAGCCATATGTAAGCACAACCCAGAAACGATGTCTTCTTCTCTGAGCCATAGCTAAACTACAATGGACAGAGACTAAGCCGGTCATGATAAAACATTTTGCTGGGCAATTGTCTCAGAAAATATTGTGACAAATGATAATAATGTTTGAAATTTGACAATAAGAAATTGTCAAATTTAAGAAGAAATGTTTGTTAATTTTGTGTGTAGTACTTTTTTGACCACTGGATGGCAGTATAAGACTGTTTGAACCTAAGAATGGATAGTGAGGGAGCGAGCAGCGTGTCTCTGAAAAAAATGGGAGGGAGTACCCTTGACACGACATAGGCTTTTTCTCCTTCCTGTTTTTTGATTCTCGAAATTGCGGACGCTCGGCGTGTTCTGAGCTCTTTAGCATAGCATTTATCAAACAAAGATTTTAATTAAAAAAAAAAAAAAACAGTAAACATTTTCTAAGCTTCTTTTTGCTGAGAAAAAACTTTAGACGAAGGCACGAGTTTCAACTGTGAATTTTGGAGCTTTGACAAGACAGAGGTTTTTTCACGGAGGTCAGCCTGTTAGCTTAGCTCGTAGCTTAGCTTCTCAGCTTAGCTGCTTTTAACGATCCAAAAACACAATTTTGGACTGGTAAAATGGATTTTAAAAAGAAAAGAGAAAGGGAGGGGTCAGTGAAGAGCACCGGAGTTGAGCCGTGCTTTCGGTAAAAAGAGAGAGACACGAAGAAACGATAAAGCCAATAAATATAAAAATGAGGCTGATAATTTTCATTTTTTATTAATCGCACGTGATTAATTTATTGTTTATTGCGACAGGCCTAACTGAGACAAAGTGGAAAACAGATCTGTTGTTGAACAAAATTTGAAACTTTTTTTTGGGGAACAAGGATGCCACATCCTTCATATTAAACAGGAGGGGGACCAAAGTCAGTAATCAACAAACAGTAGAAAAACCAGCCTCTGATAGTATGTGGGTACAAAAATGACTATGATACAAGAATCTTACCTGTTTGAAATGGCACCATCAGTGCAGTAGTTTTACAAGTTTAAAAATAACATTTGATCCCATCCAGACGTCTTATTAAGGAAAAGCCTTGTGTATATCAGCAAGCCAATGTTGAACCTTATACGGTAGCATTTGTATAAAAGTCCAGGTGCTAAACCAGCCTGCCTGCAGTCCAGACCTCTCGCCAACTGAAAACATTTGGTGCGCCATGAAACACAATTTTGGCAAAGGACTTGCGACCTGTCCAGGTTGTACACCGCCTCTCGCACAGTGATGTTTGGACATAGGCGGGAAAAATTAATGGATGGATGGAGACCTTGAGGCTGTTGAACAGCTAGAATCTTACATGAAACAAGAATAGGACAATGTTCACCGACAAAACCTCCAGCCGCTGGTCTCCTAAATGTTTACAGTTTGTTGTTAAAGGCAAAGGAAATGCCTCATAGTGGTAAAATGGCCATTTTTCAAATTTCAGATGTGTTGCTGTCATAAAATTCTAAATAACTATGCTTATTTCCCTAAAAATGTACTATTTCTTAGTTTAACCATCTATGTTTCTGTTCTATTCTGAAAAAAAAAAGGTTTTATAAAATTTGCAAATTAGTGCATTTTGTTTTTATTGACATTTTACACAATGTCCTAAACCTTTTTTTGAATTAGGGTTATTTCTAAAAACAAATCTTTAATATGTTTTTAAAGCAGATTTATAAAAATGCCAATCAGGATGATAAATTGCATTTGTTGACAGACAGCTGCATAATACTGCACAAGATTCTTTTGATTTTTTATAGCCCTGGTAGTATTGAATAAAACTAAAGCGGTTTATTGCAATAAAGGAACAGGCAACAAGGTGTCACAGAAATATGACTTATTGATGCAATTTTATTAGTTTGTGCAGAGCTGTGTTACTTAAAATTGAGAAAAACATTAAGTAGGATTGTTGTTGTTTTTAGATAGTTGACAACACGATCAATAAACACAATAATAAAGACCATACTAGATATTTTTAGAAATAATTTTTAGCCTAGAAAATAATCTTTTTCCCATTGCAACATTTTATTCTTCAAGTATTATGATGATGTTTATTCTTGACTTCTACAGCATCACCTGTCAGTCACACAGTGCCTCACTCTTTCTTTGAATTTTCTTTTGATGAACTACCTTTGAGGAGATCCCTGTGGTTCTGCCTGGGTGTCTTCCAGCTCAAAAACCTGCTTTGTTACCTAAACTCAAAGCTCGTGTTTGAGACTGTGAAAAGGCGTTATGACAGTACAATTTGTAACTTGTTAATGATTGTTTTATTAATGACAATAAGCATTAAAGGTGAAAGTGAGGAAGCAAAACTGAATCCAGGATGGTTCATTGTTAAGATCTGTTTTTATTTCTGACTAATCTAAGTCTATTATGTTATAAACTCATACTGATGCTTTTCTGTAATACTTCCTGCATGTAAATATCAGACCTGTTTCTCATTAAAACAATTGCAAATCATCCCTCCCCTTCCTCAGCTCTCCTCATCTAAAGACTAAAACACTCAGAACGCACCCGTCATCTAACAGAGTTCCCTATACAGTAATTAAATTACATAGGGATGCACAATATTATCGGCATGGTATCGGACGATATTAGCATTGAAGTGAAATAACGGACATTGGTCATTCCATCCAAATAACTCGCCGATATAAAAGACGCTGTTTTGGTATAAACGACCCAGTGACAAGGATGCCTGCAGCACCAGCACAACACGATGACATCACACGCGCCCCTACCTGATCTGATCACGGTGGAGAGGAATTAGTGAAAATGTCGGCAGTGCAGAAGATTTACTGTTGAGGATGTCAGATTCCAAAGATTTTTGGACTACGTTGAGCCTCGCTACATCCTCTCCAGTCGGAGATATTTTTCCGACGTAGCCTTACCCGAGTTACAAGCCATCATTTCCGACATTGTTGAGACGCTAATAGCCGATATCACTTGAGTGAGTTTTACCACAGATATTTGGATGTCTTGTTAGCCCCGTTAGCATGATTAGTCTTACAGCACAATGGATAGACAAAACTTTGAACTTAAAAAGGCTGTCCTTCATGCACAGGATCCCACACTGCAGCTAGGAACCTGGAACAAGCCTCCACAAGTGAGACAGCATTGCAGGTGGCTAATACTAATAAATAATTTTCAACACTTTTAATTTAATATAAGTTAAAGTGCTATGTATATCATATGGCTGTTACTGAATATATGTCACAAGCTTTTACAGCTGTTACACATTTTTGTAGCAAATAAGCCTAAATAAGAGGACTATGTTCTGACAAAGGAAAGTATATAAAATATTGGTGTTGGTTATTGGCCAAATAAGTTTTAACATATCGGATATCGGCCAAAAATCCAATATCATGCATCCCTAATTTAGATGCCTTAGTTGCGACTGGACAATTCTTTATAGTCTAAACAAAATTATTTCCATCTATCTCATCACCCCACTGTCTTCTTCCTATTGTCAAAAGTTGGTCAAAACTTGTTGTTTGGTACAGGTTCTGGAGTGGCCAACAAGCTGAACCTATACTTGTTCACAAACTGCTTATCTCTTTGTATCACCTAACATTTTTCCCTGCAAAGCAAAATATCTCAAAGTGGTTATGTAATTTTTTAAATCTCTAACAGATTGTGACCTGCGCTGACTGTGGTCCATCATCCTGTGATGCAGGTGTCATATTTTCTTTTGATACGAGAACAGACATCTTTCAACAGCCCTGCAGACCCACAGCAGTCTATTCCTCTGTAGATCATTTGGTGCCAAATTGAGCAATATTGCTTGAATCACTGTTTTTCATTTAGATACTTCAGTGGCATGCCGACACGACCCGACATAAAACGAACACTTTGTCTTAGGTTAAAGTGTTGGATAGAGCATATCTATGTGTCACTTGGACAGGATAAGGAAGTGAAAAGATGCCAAACACAAAAAAGTCAGTATAGTTTGGCTGCTTTTATAAGTGTGAGTACAAATCAGTGTATGATGCAAGTCCAATCCAGTCTTACATTAATTATTTCCAATTCTATCATTGTTTCAAATGATTTTCTAATTCCAAAGGAAACATTAATTACTGAAGTTTGGGAGAAAAAAATTAAAGGCTTGAATGGTACTTTGTAAAATAAATAAATAAATTCATCTTGTTCATTTTCTAGCAAATTCACTGTTCCAAGTTTGCACCCGTCTTTAAATGACAGTTTTGAAAATACATGAAAGGTTAGGAATAACTAAACTGCTTCGTGATGATTTTATAAACTAAAACTAACTAACCAGTCTGCAGAACAGACAAGAGAAATCATCACCAGTAACGATGGAGGGTGTTTAAAAAAAATCCTATAAATTGTCCATTTTTTTCACCAGACAGAGAGGGGGATTATGCATGGATGGCAAAGAGATTTATTACTAGAGTTCCTGTAATCACCTTTTTAAATAAAAGCTGAGAATCAGCACTAACTTCACAGTCACAGTTTGGTTTCAGAAATGAACTGCCAACAGAGAGTCAACACACATGTGGAGCTAATGCTGTGTAACAACAGAGCATGTGTGTGAAACCTGAAGACTGAGAAGGCTGAGGAGATATTAGTGTGTAGACTATCACTATACAAAATGTATGACTAAATCCCACACAGAGTGCATGACTAAAGCAAACAGACTCCACATGTCTTAGACTTCAAAGAAGATGCACAGAAAAATAAAAATAACTTCCAACAACGCCTTATTTCTAAAGAAAATCACATTTAAACACACAAAAAAACATGACACTGAGGCAGTTTGGTAAATGACCTTTGACATTATAGGGGCAAAGGTACATTGTTGCATCTGACTTTGCTTTAAATTACCATATTTTTCACCATACACGTCGCACTGCCCTATAAGTCGCATCAGTCCAAATATGTCTAATAAAGTGGAATATGATGCATTTATTATACATCACCATTGATGTATCACGTTTGTTATGCGTCACCGTTGACAACCTGGAAATGTGGGCTGGTGTGCCAAAAATCGATCAGATGCCAAATGGTGGCCGTGGGAGCGTGCACGGGAGGACTCTAACAAAAATTTGACAAGATTAAGACTTAAAAACAATTATTTGTTTACTCAAAATTATAGTAAAGGTGTGTCTCAGTCTAACTTTTGCTTAATAAAGGTACATTGACAGTAAAATCAGCTGTATTTCAAAAGCTGATACGCAGACGCAAGCGCGTGCACGGGAGGACTCATGCATTTCTTGGAAATTTAACACGATAACCACCTAAAAACAATTATTTGTTTGCTCGACTTTATAGTAAAGGTGTGTCTCAGCTGAACATTTCCTTAATAAATGCACTTCAATGGTCAAATTAGCTGATTTCACTGGGGCGGTGCAGTGAAATGAAAATGATTTGACGGTTGTTTCAAGCAAGCTGGACGAAGGTGTCAGGTTATGGCAGACCGATTGTGTCATTAATAGTCACTTTTACCTATTACATGATACAACAGCATGCCATACTCCTCAACTGCCATCGAGCAGCTGAAAAAGATAGTGTTCAATGTTTTCAGTCAGAATGAATGAAAACGGTCAAATCTCAGCCAAAAATGGGTTTATATGGGAAAAAATCCATAAATACGTCGCTTTGGTGTATAAGTCGCAGGGCATGAAAATTATGAAAAAAAAACTGTGGGACTTATAGGGCAAAAAATATGGTATCCTTACAGTTGCTGCAGCAATGAGTATTTTTAAATGTTTTACAGGCAAAAAATAAACAAGAAAACAGCAAAGCACAAAGCAAAAAAAAATATAGCTTTCTTGATGTACTGATGTCAGGGTGCAAGTTGAAAGATTAAAAAAAAAATCACATACATTCTTTTATTTTCAATTACATCAATATTTTTTTTTTATTGTATGTGAAATGAGAGTATAAAGAAGTGCAATAACACCGTGTGAGATCTGTGGAACATCTTGCTGAATACAATGTTCGGCGTATTGTTTTTATGCTATTAGTGCTTATGGCGTATTTTTAGTGTATGTTTGTTTTAGTTCATATCTTAGACTTATTACTGTTTTTCTTTTACATTTTATTGTGGGATGTAACTGGGACACTAAGTACACAATCCCGTTCCCCCATATGCAACACGTGGCGTGTATGACAAATAAATCTCTCTAACTCTGAAATCCAGACAAAACATGATACTTTATGACCAAACTTAAATTTTACCAGAAGAAAGGATGGACGCCAGAATTAAACAAAAAGACATGCAAACACACAAAGTGGTAGAGTTGAGCCTGATGGACGGATGTTGAGCGTGTGCAAGTATTGCGCAAAGCAGCTTTCATAAACAGCTAAGCACAGAGGGAAACATTTACTTAGTCAAAGACAGGAAAAGGATAGTCAAAGGCCAACTGTGCCATGATCTTTCACAGGCCAACCGAAGATGAGGAACAGCGCAACCAGATTCAGAAGAAACCCGTGTCCTTTCTGAGACTGCCCTCCGTGGAGAGCGCTTTCATTTAGATGAAAGTGTATGATGGGGGGAATGGGGGGAGGACCTGCACACGAGAAAGTGATGCAGCAATTTACAAAACCCATTTTGGAAAAAAGTGACCCTGTGCTGGCCTTTCAAGAAAAGACGGGGGACGTTCAAGGGAATGCTAAGTTTGACCAATATTGGAACTGACGTCAAGCTGCAGTACTTGATCAATGTGTAACAAAGGTTACACCAAACATTTAGTTTTGCGACATTTTAACGTAAATTTAGTTTATTTTGATTATTTTTTTAAAACTGCATCAGGAGCAGAAGTGTCAAATACAATCTAATGTTAAATCCTGCGTGTCAATAATGCAGATTTCTCTAGCACACTTGTGTTTTTGTTTGTTAAATAAGATTCAATAATGTTCAGTCAGGTCATTTCTTTTGTTGCTGAGACGTTTCGTCCTTCACCCAAAGGACTTCCTCAATCTGAGAAGCCACCAAACAAAACTGATTCCCACAAACGGCACATTCCATTGTGGAAAAACCCAGCTTGCTGGTGCTAAGACGGCCTCTGGGGCCCACCCTCTCCCTCATCAACTCCTCTGAGACAGTCATGCCAAAG